>BQNB010039409.1:0-48087 GCA_026074375.1 Tanacetum coccineum | reverse complement strand
GGATTGACAATCCCCGTTCGGGTGAGTAGCTCTCACTAGTTCGAGATCAAACTAACGAACTTATACCATATCGGAGCACGACTGGGTTGGTATCTACAGGGCCAACCACTACATACTGGAACTCTTACTGTGCCTTGAATAAAGTGGCATACTTTTAAGTTACAATACATACTTGAAACATTTCATGATATTGTGCTCATTACAATACATACTTGAAACATTTTGTGATATTGTGCTCATTACAATTATCATACTCTTTAATCAATTGCGGTCCAACTTTTATACAAATCTTTGATCTCAACACGCATACTTATATTTTTGTGACTATCATAAGGGTTGAAATGGTCCTACATACTTTACAAATCTTTAATTCCAACATTTTAACAAACGCATTTTGTGTGGTTCGTGTTTACACGCATTTTAAAAACCTATATATTTGAGTTTATGCGTTGCAAGTCTTGTATGGGCGGGACTTGTAATACAGTAAATTTGTATATATAGTTTTTGTGATTTACATTTACATTTACAAAAATCTATGAACTCACCAACTTTATGTTGACACTTTTAAGCATGTTTTTCTCAGGTGAATAAGATGCTTGACATAACTGATGTGCATTGGAGTCCAAACTTTACAAGATTTCTTTTCAAACGACACATTTAGAGGTCGTTCTCTCAAGTCTTGTGCAATGGTGTTATGAAGTAACGCCCTCGGACAATCTTCCGCTGCGACCCAATTTGGGGGTGTTACAGATACATTGTTGGTTTATTTCGACCAACATACAACAATACTCTACAAAATCATATTTTTTTACTTTTCAATTTTTTCAATTTTTTTAAACATTACGAATTTTGGTGTATTTTCACCATCTCACGATCTCAATAAATCCGGATAATTTATCCATAATCCTCCATACTTTTATAAAAAAAATAATTGTGAAAGTAGTAAAACACACTGAAAAATTAACACTAAAAATATACACTACTTTTACATTCCCATTGCATTGTGCAATTGTCCCGACCTAACCTAAAAAAATTCACACACATACCCATATTGCGCTTATGCAATCTTTCCGACCTACCGTAGATAAAAATTGCGACACGAAATACAATATTTTACAACTAAAAGCAACTAGAAACCGATTAAGGACTTAATCTAATAGGGAAGGCAAGGTGTAAAAGGTGTACGAAACAAATAATTTGGTGTAATGAAATAATAGAAATGGCTTAACAGTTTTACTAAGGTATCTACACTAAAAATGAGAATCAAACAAAAGGGTTTATACGGGGTTTACTAACCAGTCGTAGTTAGTTAATATCACAACATGTAAAGGCCTTTTTGTGTAAATCCTTAAAAATTTACCAGTTTAGAAAATGTCATTCCCATAAATTAAAAATATAGCATATATAATGTGTCTTAACATAGATAAACCAATCCAAGTTCTAAAGTTTACAACACACCGGCACACTCAGAATTTTTGGAATTTGGGTACACATATGGAAATGGATAAGGCTAAATTCTCACAATATCCTAACAAGTTTATAGTGTGCGGTTATGTAACTAATAATTTCACAAAATATGCTAGTTATTCATATTTTTGAGCATAAATTAGACATATTATTGTGAAAAATAGGACAAGTAAGCGTTCTAATTCTCCTCCCCCACTTGAGATATACAATGACCTCGTTGTATACATATAACATTAAGGATAGGAAATTAAAAGAATTAGAACGAGAAACTCTCCTAGGATTTGCTCGGTATGATCCTCCATGTTGCGCTTATGAGCAAGAATGTGTGTTGTAAATGCGGGTCTAAATACCAGCATGACTATAACATACAGAATTCTAGAGTATAAATACTCCACCAAAGTCGTCATTTTTGTTCAGTAAGGTCCTGTAAAAGATATAAGAAAAACCAATGCAATTCTATCTCCGATATTCGACCATTAGAAAACAAAAACAAAAACAAAAACAAAAAAACTATACAAGAATTCGATACATAGTATCTCAAAACCAGGATACGCCATATTGAGACCTGTAAAAAGTATCTAAGGTACGGGTTAGATTGTCAAATACGCCGTATCATATTTATGAATACATCGTATAGATAAATCTGACAATAATGTTTAAATTCAGAAAATAAAAGACTGGATAATGTCCAGACAATCAATACGCCATATCCATTGAAATTAGATACGCCGTATCGAACGTCTGGGAAGATAGACTCGATAATTTTTGAGAAAATACATTCCGAGTTGTCTCCCGGTAAGCACTTTTGTTTACAGCAAAGTCTTTAAGTTAGACTTATCTTCAGCTCATCATTCCATCTCGTGCACACTCACTTGTCCACGTGTGAGCCATTCTTCAACCTTCTCGTTCTTTATGTATTCCGGTCCTAAATTCAAGATTCGTAGAATCCTTTTAACATTTGGTATGGGTGCGAAATACCTTTCAACTTATCATGTGCACTAACCTTCAGCAATGGCCGCATCTTGTTACATTGTGCATTAGTTAGGTGTTTAAACCTCGGATGTGATCGTGCCATTTGATAAGTCACACTATCATTCCATTTGTAAATGGTGATTATTCCATCAAACCGCCTTGCTTTGACACATGCTTCTCTACAAAATGGTCTTCTAACAATGATATCACCCATTCCCTCATCACGGTAAGAATCCATATTTTCCATCACTATAAAATCTGTTATAACTCCCAACAAAAATAGGTACGTTCATAAAAGCTCCAACTACATCATTCCCTTTAAATTCAACCTTGTCCTTCATTATCTAATTATAAAAGCTTTTAGACATCACATTAATAGACAAGAGAGGGAAGAAATTAGCATTAACATGTTCATAACCTATTATGCATGAAAACTGCAGATTATAAGCACAATCAATATGGATTTTCCTATCAAAGTCACAATAACTAAGGTATTCATCTAATCCATCAATGATCTCATCATCACACCTAGTTTTGACTATATCCATTATGGGTTCATCAATAACCTCACCTTCCTCAATGGTGGGTTCTAAATCATCAACTTGATTTCTCCAAAGCTCTAATGGTTCATTTAGATCATTTAGTTTAATATAGTCTCCGTACAACAGGTCTAATGATCTATTCAAAATCAAAGCTTCTACCATTAGCCTAGCTTCTAAATCAAGTTCCATCCTTTCTCTTAAACTTAACGCATAGACCCTATTAATTATGTTGCTAGTAGGTTTTTCACTTTTAAACACAACTTTGTCATTCCCTATTCCTAAAGTAATCTTTCTTTTGAACACATCAATTTTAGCATGAGCAGTAGATAAGAATGGTCTTCCTAGGATCAAAGGGGTCTTCAAATCCTCGGGTATGTCTAGAACAATAAAAAATACTAGTAAAACAAATTTATCCATCCCTACTAGAACATTTTTTGCTATTCCTTTGGGACGTTTCACAGTTCTATCAGCCAATTCAACGATTAACTTAGTAGGCGCTAATTCACCTAACCCTAGATTGGTATAGGTCAAGAAAGGCATAACACTAACGCTAGCCCCTAAGTCAGCTAAGGCTTTATTAAAACACAAATTATTAATATAACAAGGTAAAGTGAAACTCCCTGGGCATTTTCCTTAGGAGGCAGGGAATCGTCGAGAAGTGATGTTCCAATTGAATAAGCATCAAAGTTTTTCAGTCCACACGATCCCTCCTCTTCATCATAGCAATCATCGTACAAACAACTAGGAAAAGGAACAATCGCCTGTCTTGGCACGAAAAATAGCTTACTGTTCTATGGGCCCGTACGGCATATCGGCCTGGTCCAATACAGCGTATCGAGGTCGTATCAACATCAACAATTGTCAAAATAGACTTGACATGATCTCTCAGGTTTGTTTCATTAGAACTAGGTAAATTTTTAGATCCCCTTTCTTGCAGTACCTTGCTCATTTTCCCTATTTGAATTTCCAAAGCTTTGATTGAGGCTCTTTGATTCCTGATAGTAGCATTCTTGGAAGCTCGAATTTCCTTAATCAAGTTGGAGTTTTCTTCATGTCTTTTTATAGATTCGACCATAAATTTGCTCAACGATTCTTCCATGGTTTATCTTCGATCTTGATACGAAGGGTTCCCATTAATTATTTGGTAGAATCCTAGAGCCGCTGCTCTATATTATCCTCCTTGTTGTAATGCTACGCCGAATTAAGTGTAATATGCTTCTTCAAGTGTTTTTCCTTCTTCTTTAAGTGGACAATCCTTGGAGTAATGAGGTCCCTTGCATAATTCACACCCTACTTGAGCAGCATACACTTTTTCTTTTACTTTCTTTTTTTCCCTTCCAAGGTTATTAAGTTGAGCTTGAATAGCAGCTAATCTATTAAAAGTTTTAGTACTTCTACACCTAGTAGATGTTCCATTGTGCCATTTTTGAGAATGATCAGCCATATCTTGGATGGCTTTCTTTGCATTAGTAGTTTTCATAGATGGTATGACACCTTTGGAATCAAGAATCTGTCTAGTAGGTACATCTAATCCCTTGTAAAACGAGATCACTTCTTGCATATCTACTAAGTAGTGTTGAGGACATCTAAATAAAAGTTCCTTGAATCGTTCCCACGCTTGGAAAAGAGTTTCATCAGGATCTTGTTGGAAGTTATTGATTTTCTCCATCTTTTTATCAGTTCGGACAGGTGGGCAGTACTTGCTCAAAAATTTCCCCTTAAGAGTTTCCCAAGTTTTGATTGACCCAGCTGGTTCATTTCTTAGCCAACAATTTGCGGCTCTAGTAAGCGACATAGGGAAAACTTGAAGCATTACCTGATCTTGAGTTATGTTAGGGATATGGAAGAGACCAACAATATCAAGAACTTTCTCAATATGTTCATTGTCATCTTCATTATCTGATCCACTGAAAGTGTTGTCATGCAGTTCTTTGAGAAATTAACCCTTTAGTTCAAATTAGGCCTTTTCATCGATCTTAGGCCTAGCAATTCCTGACCCATAGCCTTCTCGGGTCTTGGTCATATACTCTTTCGTAGTTGGTTTGCCCATTGTTTCTGTTTCCTCTTCTTCAAACTAATCTTCGTGATCAGAAATTAAGTTGAATATCAGTGAACTCAAATAGTCAAGACTCCGTGTCTTGGAGAGCTTCCTTGATGATCGGAACACTTGTTCAGGGTTTTCGAAAGGTTAGACGAGATCTTTGTTCGAACTCCTTGTCATGCACTTCCTGAAATAGAGGATACACAATCAGTAGGATATGCTCAGAAGAAAGAAAATACAGAAAACTAAGTACAAAATCAAATACAAAAGATTTGGTTCTGATGTTGTATCAGATAGTCGATACGCTGTATTCAATTGACTAAATACGCCGTATTGACTGGTTGAATGGAATACGTTGTATTGGCTGTGAAAGTTTGATACGCCATATTCAACTAGTGAATACGCCGTATCGATAGTTCGACCAGTACCGTGTATAGAAAATAAAATTAATGCAAAAAAGTAAAACAAACACACAATAAAAGTATAAAACAAGCAGTTAGGATAGATGATCCGATTCTAAGACTCAGAAAACACCAAAATTTTAAACTAATCTAGGTTAGAACCAAAATACTAATAAAAATAAAAATCAAACAACTCCACTCCCCCGCAGCGGCGTCAAAAACTTGATGTGTCGTTGTGCGTAGGTAATATTTATTATCAAGTTTTACATTTATATTGTTCCGACTTTACCTAAAAAAACACTAACGGGCAGTGGACCCAATCAGTTGTAGCTTCATTGGTAAGTAGGTTGTTGATCACTAAGAGTGAGAGGGTTAATTCCTAAGTCTACCAGTATTTTAGTTGTCTATGTTAGTTCTAATCTAAGTTAATCCTAATTCTGAGGTTTAAGGGGGGTTTCGGTCTGAGAGACTAGCACGGGTTTGGTGGTGACTTAAATATACTTTAGTCATGATAACACACGCAAGCTGATAATCAGAAGATAGAAGAGTGGTCAAGGCTATTATAAGGAAACTATATTAACCATGATTAATCAAATATAACGTAGGTTTATTTATTAGTAATGATTGTCTTATATCGAAGGGGCATATCATTCCTAGATTTAGGCGGTACTTCTTTTTAAAACCTAGACACGCTAATTCTGTCACAATTAAACGTATCCACATAAAGTATTCTATGTTGTTTATAATATATCTTAGGAGATTAATAATGGTGATCTTATTAAACCCTAGCTCGTGGAGACTTTACTAATTTATTGCTTAACTGTTCTTTATATACTAGTAGTCCACTGTCCGAGTCCTTACCAAGGGAATCAGAACGTCATTTATTGATCCCAAGTCACCTGCTAGTCTAACTTGTTCACTAAACCAATGGTAAGGATAGGTCATTACTTGTGATCCTATGATTCTAGATATATAAATCGCTATATGGAGAGATATCCTGGTTAATCTAGTCTACTTGGTCAGCACAACTAGATCCAGTTGATTGATACGTCGCATACATAAGCTCATAAACGAGTATAAATTGATAAACATAAACAACAACCAACGAATAAGCATGCAATCGATATAAACAAACCAAACATTAAATCTTCATAAACATGGCTAATACCTAAAGGTATTAGCCAATAACCATTGTATCGAATACAAACATAATAAACGAATCAACCAAGGTAACCTAACCGAGTTAAACGAATGATACCAAAAATTGAACGATTATTAAGAGTATGAGAATTACAAGGTGTTTCCTATGGAATTAAGCACGTTACGAGACCTTCTTTGCTCTTCTTGGCTTCTGAAAACTGAATTATGTGGTTAGGGTTTCAAAAATATATTTAAGCACACCCTAAACTCATGTTTATGGTTTTGTATTTATAGTGTATGGAAATTCATCGATACGCCGTATTGGTTGATGTCAATACGGCGTATTGGGGGTTTCTTGGAGTATGGACTGCGTTCAATATCTTCCAGAATCTTCCAATACTCGATCTTGGATAAGACGTATAGAATCTTCTGGATACAGCATATTTATCTTCAATTCTTCGTGGTTTCTAGTGAAGTGCAGGCACAGATACGCCGTATCTTCCTTTTTGGATACGGCGTATGCGTTGTCAGAATAGTATCTTGAGATTTCTTCGTTTAAGCTCAAAAATGCGTTCCTTTTAACATAACTTCATTAATTACTCCATAATTACTTCAAATATCAAATATAAACAATTAAGTACCAATTTATGCAATAATTATACAACATGGGTAAGAAACATGGGATAAATAATGCTATAAAAGTAACATTATTTGATGTCATCACTATTACACCACTTTACTGCATGGAGTCGACATCATCTTACACCAAATCCTGTGTCGAAAAGTCGAGACGCATCACTAGTCACCCTAGATAATCCGCCAACAAGTTTAGCCGCCATCAAGGAATTTACTAAATTACCCATTCAACGTCGACGTAATACCATAAAACTTAGTAGTTGTGATGCCAACATAGGTATAGGTTCGTCATTACCCTAGAAGGGCAAATATCGTAACTGATGCTTTAAGCCGAAAGGAACGAAGAAAGCCACTAAGAGTCGAACTTTGGTCATGACAAAAAAATTTGAATTTGCCGTTACAAATCTTGAACGCACAAGCTGAAGCAATTAAGAAGGAGAATGTTGAGAACAAAAATCTTCATGATATAAACAATGAGTTGAAACCCATCCCGATGATTCTCTCTGTATTAAGAAACGAAGTTGGTTACCACATTTTAGGAGAATTAAGATAAGTATTTCGCAGCAACTACCCGCACCTCTTCACCAACATTACTCCGGAAGGCAACTCAAACTGAATTTTGGGACAAAATTCTTTTAATACGGGGAGACTGTGACAATCTACTTTTTCAGGTCATTTTACATCATTAAACTCAAAACTATTTACTTTGAACTTTTACGTGTCTACTTTTAATTATAACCGTTAAGTTAAAATATGTAAACTGAAAATCAACATTTAACGCAAACCGGCATTAAAAAAATATAAGTTTACGTCAATTATGTGTTATATAACTATTACGAAGATAATTTATAACTTTTCTTAAGTTATTTTGCAAGTTTTACGTAAAACGCATACATTTTGGTATTTAGAACTTTCATGCATGCACATTTTACTTAATACTTCTTTTATCTAAACTAGTATGCACTACTCATTCTATACAATATAATTTGAAACAAATTGTTCCTTCTTTTCCCTTGAAACTCATGACTAGAAAAGAAGAACCAAAGACCAAGAAAAATCAAATCAAACATATACTACATTATTACAACACAAACATCACATCCTTACACCATACACATTGATTTGAGACTTCCCTTCCCTTTTGACTACCTTTAGCTGCCCCACCCTTTGCACCCTTAGATACACTAATTACTTTAAGGGTAACCAAGTATGACACAAAATCTAGTGAGTAATACTAAAGAAACAAGCAACCCTTCCTTCCTTTTCCCCTCTTTCCACGATATAGCCACCCCCATCACTAATCAATTCATACTTTGTTGCCCCTAAACTAATCTATCTCATTAAACAAATGTTAAACCCCATACCTAGTTTAACTATTTAAGACACCAATACTTCCTTTCATTATCATTTCAAAACAAAAACACACAAATCTTGTTATCTCTCTCTCTCTTTCTCTCTCTCTCTCCCCCCCCTCTCTCTCTCTCTCTCTCTCTCTCTCTTTGGTTCGGTTAGAAACAAAGGAGTACACAAAAGTTCTTTAAGATTTATTTCATAGCTTCTTGAAAGCTTATTTGGGTGAAGGGTATACAAGGCTAGAGTTGTGGAAGCCTTTTTGGGTTTATACTTGTATAATTAGGGGTTTCGGTTTATATTACACAATCATCTTCATTCAAGTAAGTATAGCCCATGCTCATTTATACTTATTTACAACTTATACATCTTATTACATCCATCTTACATCACCTATACCAATATCATTTCTTAAAACAAGTTTTCAAATAAAAAATGTACAAACTACCTAATGTATACACATTTTGTAAAAACCAACTTAAAATGGATTTTTAACTTAAGACTTTGTTACTACACTTGATTCTATAGTCACCTAGTAATCATGTTCGAAACCTAGGCCAAACAGAAGTGATCTCGAAGCTTTGTTCTTATAATCAAAAGATTTGGAAAAATGTTTTAAATTGCAAAATAGGTAACTTTGAGACTAAACACGACCACTCTAGGATGGGTTTAAGGGTAGGGTCAGTAGTGGAACCTTTAGAGGTCACTATAACGTAAATTTAGCAATTTGAATCACCAAAAACGGAGGTCGGACGAGTAAGATACGACTTAAGGAAAAATCTGTGAAAATATATGTAAGCTGTCAAAAAGTAGGAAAAATAACGCGAGCAACATATTTTGAGCTTTATTTTGAGACCGTTTTTTTAGAACCAGGTCCTGTGGTAATCTAGTTTGTTGTAGTCGGGGCTAGTAGCTTTTCATAGCCCTTGGAATTACCAAAAACCGTGTTGATTTAAGAAAGATACAGTCCGCCAAATCTCTGACCTCGCGGTTAAAACATGCTGAAATAAACCTAAAATATTACCAAAGTCTGGAAACAGCCTAATCTTCGCAACCAGCCAACTTGGGCACTATTTTCAATGCAGTTAGATTCCGAGTTGGGTAAAGTGATAAACTAACTTTTTAAAGTACTTAACTTCTAGTTTTCAGAAACTCCGGACTCGCATTTTTAGGTCCTATAATGAAGGAGCTATTGGTTGATAAAGTAGGTAACTCGTAAACATTTGGAACTTTTGAAAGCATAAAAATAAATATACTTTTCCGAAATCCACGCTGTAACTTGTAAAACTTAACGCAACTGTGTACGGGTGATGTAGGACTTATACTAACGCATTTGCATCATTGCACACAAGTTTTCATTATCCTAAAAGCATATTACTTATATAGGTTGCTGTTAGAGTTTCAGTGCATTGTTTTCCATGCTACATTCTCATTGCCGATATTACTATTTGTTTAAGGTGAGTTTATAGCCCCACTTTAACTTGTTTATCACTATTTTAGAAATCTCTGGGTGAGATACATTGCTTGTTTTTACTTATGGACGCAAGTACTTTGGTTTCTTTCTAAATGATTGCGGATTAGCCTAAGTAACGATAATCCACTATGCCTGAATTATCATGAACCGTTAATTACTTTATGTAAACGCGAGTGTTATAAATAGACCTATTGGGATTGACATCCCCGTCTAGGATTGGTGCCAACAAGGCCAACGGGCGTATACCATGTCGGATTGCGGGTGCTCACTTTGGATACACCCTAGGGTACTTTGATAGCATTAGATTGCATACATAACTTTGTCTAGTTTCGATGTAATGAAAAGTTTTATGTGATGCAATGTTTGTGAAAACAGTTATAGTACAGGTAAAAATATATGACCTGGTTCTCTATAACCTTGGCTCTAGATACCAATCTGTAACACCTCTAAAATATGTCGCAGCGGAATGGTAACCGGGGGCATTACTTCATAATACAATAACACAAGATATAAGAGAACAACCTCTAAATGAGTCGTTTGGAAGGTAACCTCGTTGATTTGATTGAAATAAATAAGTTATAACATTTGCCCCAATAGTTTTCATCAAAATGAAAGACCTAAAATAGTATAACGAGGAATGATAGTTTGCATACATATAGAAATCTATGAATGTATTCTTGAAAAGTTTAGACTCCAATGCACATCAAGTAAGTCAAGCAGCTTTTTCACTTGAGAAATACATGCTTAAAAGTGTCAACATAAAGTTGGCGAGTTCATAGGTTTATGTATGTATAAATGTGAGACATCAAGAGTTCAATGTGTAAAATAATGTAATACATACAAAATCACAAAATGTAATTACGATTGCACTAAGCTCATGACACTGACTCTACAACAATGTATGTGTGCAAATTCATGCAAATAATGTGCCCGTGTAGATGTTCAACCCGTAACATCTAAAATCCGATATGGTATACGTCCGTTAGTTCGGTCGTCCGAAGCTAGTAAGCATTACTTACTCGTTACTGAACGGGGTGATGTATCCAAATGATCTATTTAGAACACACGCACTTACTCAAAGTAATTAACTGTTCATGTCTGGGGCATAAAGGTTATGGCTATTAGCAACTGTAATATGTTTAAAAGAGTACTTGCGTCCAAATGTAAAACAAGACATGTATCTCACCCCGAGATTTGTAAAGTATTGTTAAACAAGTAAAGTGGGGCTATAAACTCACCTTAAGTAATGAAATTGATTTTAGAAAATCAACAAGCAATGTTATCGCAAAGGACCGGTATGCAACCTATTTAATTATAGGTCGATTTAGAATAACGCATGTAAATTTAAAACAATGCACTATATTTTATCTTGTTATATTACCACCTAATAGTTTTAGTCTTAGCTTATTAATCAAAATAATGATTACGTTAAGTTTACCACTTTTATTATTTTTACAACGACAATATATATAGTCTGATTAATTTATAAAATAATATTTATAAAGTTTAAAACGTGTATAAATATTATATAAGTGATGTTATATTATTTCCTAAGGTTTTATAGTCCAAACGGACCCGAAAACGCCCAAAACACTATTTTACTATTCCTAACAGCAACATTACTTTGTAAAATGTGTTCAGGAAATTTCATGACATTTTCCGAAAAATATTCCAAGTTTGATTAAGAATAACTCTTTTGTTTTACACTTTCGGGCTTCAAAACTCGCGATACTTTGCCGAAAAATCATTTCGAGCAAGTTTCTAGTTTTATAATTAAGCCGGTTCAGACCCGAAATGGGTTAAAATCAGGAAAACTAAATCTGCCAGATTCGTCAAAAACTGCTTTTGCCGGTATTGTTACATATCTTGTTTTGACCATATCTCCTTCGTTATATGTCCGTTTTCAAGTTCTTTATATACACGGAATCGTATTGAAGTGTACTAACATATTTTTATGGTTTTAACTCGTCGAAAAATCATTATTTTTTCGTGTACAGTCGGCTGCCAAGGGGTGTTTTTATACACTCCAAATCTATAAATTTTTACCTCGTTTACACAACAACAAAACCTCTAATCTATACACTTCACCATCCTTCACAATCAATAACATCCACTAACCTAATCCCATCCAATCTTTACAATATAAGAATAAAACATAAGATAACTATAAAGCTATTTAAGCTAGTTTATGAATAACAAACTTGACAACATGTTTAATAATCATAAGTAAGTATTTTTCTTGATTTCTTTGCAAACATTTATAAAAGTTTACTAGTTGGTGATATAACTTTGTAATCAAGATGTTTATGTGCGAAAATAAATAATGTAAGTATAGAAACATGTATAAACATGATTAAGATGAATAAAAACAAAAAAAGTAGATGGAGTATGCTTACAAAGATTACGATCAAAATGAAACTCTAGGCTTTGATTTTTAACCCAAAAACTTATAAAAACCCAACTTGAAATACTTGAAACCCTAATTTAAATCTTGATACCCAAACTTGAAAACACCTTAGAACACCTTAGATATGAACCTTAAACACACTAGTATGCTTGAAATGTCAAGAAAATGGAAGACAATGGAAGCTTTTTCTAGCTTATTTGAGCCGTGGGTTTTGGAGAAGAGAAAGAAAGATTTTGTGTTTTTGTTAGTTATCAAATGAAGTGTAAGATTGTGAAGTGAATATAAAGAGTGACTAGCAAAATATCTAGGGGACAAAAAGCACAAACTATCTATGAAATCAAAGGGGGCGTGGGTTTGTGTAAGGTGGAGAGGTGGAAGGGGTGGTGAGCTAGAGTGTGTAAGAATCATGTAAGAAAGTTGGTAATTAGGTAACTAGTTGGTAATATATTGTGTTGTATAAGTTTGGTATCATTTTTGTATGCATATACATATATGGCCAGTTGGGTTGTTTTTAGGGGGGAGGGAAATATTTTAATTTTTGATAAGGTATAAATATTGTGGGTATTGGTAAAGATGGTATAGTTTACATGGAAGCTCGTAACGCGAAATGTAAGCGTTTTACGTAAAGTATAAAAATAAAATACGAAAAGTTTTAAATTATATTTGTAATAATTATATAACACTAGATTGACGTAAAATTTTATTTGTTTAATGTAGATTTACGTAAATTGTTGATTTTTGGTTTACGCGATTTAATTTAACGGCTGAAATTAAAAGTAAACACGTAAAAGTTTAAAGTAAATAGTTTTGAGTTTATTGACGTAAAATGACTTGAAATTGTAGGTTGTCACAGTCTTTCCCTATTAAAAGAGCTTTGTCCCCAATGATCAAGTCGTGGCATTTGACGAAGGTGCGGGGTTGGCGAAGAGGTGCAGATACTTCTTCTAAAATTGATCCTTGCGTTCCCACATAAACTCTGGACCTCTCTTAGAGTTCCATCCAACCTTGACAATAGGAATGCGGCTTTGCTTCAACCGCTTGACCACTCGGTTCATGATTTCTACGGGTTCTTCAACGAAATGTAACTTGTCATCGATATGGATTTTGCCCAACAAAATTACGAGTGATTCTTTAGACAAACACTTCTTCAAATTCGACACGTGAAACACGCTATGAACCCTGCTCAATTGTTGAGGAGGTTCGAGTCTATAACCAACGGTTCCTACTTTTTCTAACACCTTGAAAGGTCTAATATAACTCGGGTTTACCTTCTCCCATTTGCCAAAAAGGATAACCCCTTTCCAAGGTGAAACCTTTAACATAACCTTGTCTCCCACTTGGAATTCTAAAGGCTTACACCTTACATTGGCGTAACTTTTCTGACGATCATGCGTGGCTTGAATTCTGATTTTAATTTGTACGATCTTCTTGGTAGTTTCATGAATAATTTCTGGGCTAGTGAGTTGAACATCTTTGAACTCAGCCCAACAAACATGTGATCGACACTTGCGACCATAGAGTGCTTCAAATGATGCAGCCTTGATGCTAGTATGATAACTGTTGTTATATGAGAACTCTACTAGCTGTAAATGTTTATCCCAACCTTTTTTAAAATCTATTACGCAGGCGCGCAATATATCTTCAAGAGTTTGAATAGTTATTTACTTTGTCTATCAGTTTGCGGATGGTAAGCAGTACTTAAATCCAAACAAGTAACCAAAGCCTTCTGGAGCAACTGCCAGAAATGCGATGTAAATCTGCTATCATGGTCAGATGTGATAGAGATCGGCACTCCATGCCTTTTGACCACTTCTTTCAAGTAAAGTCTCGTTAATCTCTCCATCATATCAATTTCTTTCTTTGGCAAAAAGTGAGCAGTCTTGGTAAGACGATCAATAATCACCCAAATGCTATCGTAACCACTTGACATCTTAGGTAGCTTTATGATAAAATCCGTAGTGATTTTCTCCCATTTCATATTGAGGTATCTCAGGTTGTACCAACAAACCAGATGGTTTTTGGTGTCCAGCTTTAACCTTCGAGCATGTCAAGTACTTGCTAATGTAGGTGGCGATCTCTGCTTTCATGTTGGGCCACCAATATAATTTCTTCAAGTGATGGTACCTCTTGTCGGACCGAAGGTGTATCGAATACTTTGACTTATGCGATTCATGCATAATCAAGTCGCTTAATCCTCTAAGATGCGGTAACCAACTCCGTTTCTCAATACAAAGTGTCCCATCAGGACGGGTCTCAAAATCCTTGTTCTTGCCACGAAGATTTTCTTCGTTGACATTTTCTTCTTTCATCGCCTTAGCTTGTGCATTCAAATTTTGTATGGGGAGGTCCAAACCAATAGTCATAACTAAGGCTCGAACTCGTAATGGCTTAATCTGTTCTTTTCGGCTTAAAGCATCAGTTACGACATTTTCCTTTCCAGGGTGATAACGAATTTGCCCATATGATGGCGTCGCAACTACTAAGTCTTATGGTATTAATTACGTCGACGTTGAATGAGTGATTTAGTGAATTCCTTAATGGCGGCTAAACTTGTTGGTGGATCGTCATAGGGTGATTAGTGACGCGTCTCTACTTTTTGACATAGGATTTGGTGTAAGATGATGTCAACTCTATGTAGTAATATGGTGTAAAGGTCTACTTAGCTACTATGATTACTAATTCAGTTTCTCGCGACAACACGTTTTATGGATACGCACACAAAATTTTGCTTTTTGGGGATATAAGTAGAATATTACTTTTGACAAAAGTTTAAAGTGACTACTCCCAACATGGCATGGTTCTTCCTGAATTAGACATAGGTGATCAGGCTATGTATAATTAAGGACTAACGATAAAGTGCTCAATTTCGTCAAATTAATGTTATGCATAAAGCAGTATCAAAATAGTTTTATAGTGTGATAAATTACTTCACAAAATGGAAACAATGTAGTTTATAGGATGACAACAAAATGGTTTGCGAGATAACCGTAAGATGGTTTATAAGACAATAGCTAAGTAGCTCATGGGGTGATAGTAAAATAATTTATGTGATGAAAACAAAATAGTTCCATAAAGTAAAAATGAAATGATTTGCAAGATGATATTAACGTGGTTTTTAAGATGATAGCAAAATAGTATATAAGATATCAAGAAGATAGTTCATATGATGGTGGAAAGAAAATTGTAAAAATGATAGTAACTTAGTTTATAGAATAATGGCGAGATAGTTTATATATAGTAATTTAGTTTACAAAACAATAATTGAGTAGTTTATAAGTGATGGTAAATTGGTTTATTAGAAAATAGCAAAACTGTTTATAGATGATAGCAAAATAGTTTATGAGATGGAAGCAACTTAGTTCGTAAAATGATAGCGAGTTATTTTATTTATGATAGTAAATTAGTTTATTAAATACTAGTGAAACAGTTTATAAGTGTTAGCAAAATTTTCATCAGGTGATGGTAAAACAATTTTTCATGGAAATAACAAAATAGTTTATTAGGTAATAACAAAATTGTTTATATGATAGTAAGAAAATAGTTTATAAGGTGATATTTTACTAGATGGTAGTAAAATAGTTTATTACAATAGTAAAATAGTTTTTAAAGCAATAGTAAAATAGTTTATAAAATAAGGGTTTATGTTAGGAATCGAGAAAAGACTCGGTCACACCTAAAATACGTAGCTCGTAGGTCTAAGTTACTTTTTGAAACCTTAGTAAGGTATAAAGGCCCAAGGCCCATGGAAAGCCCACACAAGTTCCATGGCCGGCCACATAGATGGTATAAGTACCCTCTCTATTGCTTGAAGAGGGTGTTGGTTGTTCACTTTCTCATTTTATTCAAGCTAATATTCTCTCTTCCTTTCTCTCACTAAAAGTGTTCGTCCTTCCAGTTTCTCTCTCTAGTTCTTATTCATTTGATTGTAAGTTTAGATAGTTTATATATTCTACGATTGGTATCAAAGCCAGGGGTGATTTAGCTTGGTTTTGTGTGCGTTTTATTTCTTGTTTTAGGCGTGCGTTTAGTTCGAACTAATACAAAAGGTTTTCACCTTTTGTGGGTTTAAAACCATAAAGCTCTCAACTTTCTTCTTTGTTTATCGTAGTATAGGTTAGTTGTATAAGAAAATCTTTGAAAAAACATCAAAACTTGATCTTTTTTAAGTTTTTTGTTCGAAAAAAGGGTTTCGTACCAAGAATCTTGATTTCAAATTTTTTGTGTTAAAAACCATAAAGTTTGTATTTTTAAGGTTCTACTAGTCTTAGAATAACAAAAAGTACAAGCAAAATCGAGTAAAAACGTTAAAAATTATGTCTTTAAGTGATTTGAAAAAGTGGTGTTTTCGTTTTGAATACGGCGATTTATACACCTAGGATACGGCGATTTATACGTTTTTTTGTAATTCGGCAATTTATACGTTTTGGATACGGCGATTTATATGTTTTGTATTCGGCGATTTATACGTGTGTAAATCCAATGATTTATACGTGTGTGATTCTGGCGGTTTATACGTATCCTAAGACGGCGATTTAAACGTGTTTTAAGTCCAACAATTTATACATCTTTGATTCCGGTGATTTATACCACTTTCTAAAGGCGATTTATACCATTTTTCTTAAGGTGATTTATACATTACACTTGGGTGATTTATACACTTACCTTGGGAGACTGATACCATTTCGTCTAAGGAGATTTATGCGGTTTTTTTGTGATTTGTAAAATCCTATGAAGTATTCAATTATTTTCTCGGTTTTATCAAGAATGGTAAAATCCCGTGCAATCTTAAGATTCATTCACTTAAAAAAACAACAATTTAACACAACAACCTCTGTGGATCCCTTTAATATAGATCTTTCTACCTTGTTAAGGGTTGTAGCCAATATGGATAGATCCACACAAACTACAGGAGAAACAATGACTATAAATACACTATAATTATGCGGGAAACTAAAACTTATAATGTGAGCAAGAACAATGAATATTGATAACTAAACTTTTGTATTAATCTGCTAAAACGATTACAGATTACTAACTATGAGATATGAGATTGTATATCAGATATCTTCTCTAATGCCATAGGGTTCCTTTTATAGACCAAGGATAAACCGTAACAGACTTACAAAACGCGTAAAAGATAATGCATATCTTTTCCTATAATATGTCATGCATATCTCTTAAACGGTACTAACTATTTTATACTATCAGTACTAACTACTGATCAGTACTTAACTATTTGGTATGTCAGTACTAATTACAACTTCGGTACTAACTAATTTTAACTAAGGTACAAAAGTAAGGAATGCATAATTCCCAACAATCCTTCCCTAAACATGATTGTTGAACTTGTTTAACTTCATGTTTTTTCAGTTTATTCTTCTTAAGCTCTTGGAGGATGTATCCAAACACTTTGTCAAATCTTGATCTTGATCTTTAATATTTTTTTTATATCTTCAGCTATCCATCTTTATCAGCAACTTGTCTTTTCAGCAACACAGCAACATCCAACTCAGTTGGCTTTATAGTTTTTGGCAAACTACCAGCCATTAACGGATTTAGTATTCCTTTACCAGTAGCCGTTTTCTCTGGGATAGCCAATTCTTTATTGTAAACAATAAGGTGAATTGATTACCTTGTAGTTTTGAGTAAACTACCAACTATCAACGGACTTGACTTGTATTTACCAAAAGCTGTTTGCTTTTGGACTAGTCAATGCTTCATTGCCATAACATGGTGCACTGATAACCATATAATTTTTAGCAAACTATCAGCTATCAACAGATTTGACGAGTCTTTACCAGGAACTGTTTGATCCTGGACTAGCCAACTCTTAACCATGAAGCAAGGTGAGTTGAAAACCTATAATTTTTGGTAAATTGTCAACCATAAACGGATTTGAGAAGTCTTTACCACAAGCCGTTTGCTTATGGACTAGCCAGTTCTTATGCATGTTAAGCATGGTGAACTGATGACCATTTGTTGTGTGGTCTTAGAACCAACACTCAAAGATCCTTCTTATCTCCATCAGAGTCTTCAGATTCTAACTCTGCAATTCTGCTTCTTGACCAAATCTAAATCAGTTTCCTCAATGCCTTTGTATGTCTTCTTTGTTATCTAACTTCAACTTAAGAAATTATGACAGCACTTCTTTTTTCAAAGGATACTTATTCTCTACAAGCATATGAATGACTATTCCTTCATCAGTCATTATAGTGTGTATCCCTGAAGAACTATGTAGCTTCCAGCTCACTATCTTCCAATTTTGCTGTGCATTCCAAAACTCATCATTTCTACTTTGATTGAACATGATTATCAAATCTCCCCAAAGTATTTTGTCAAATCCTTCAGGTGTCTCATCTTGGTATCTGTTCATCACAAGTTGATATATAGCACAGATGTCATCTCTATCAAGTATTGAAAGCACTGCCATCAAAGTACTGAAGTATCTTCTTTGTCTATTACTTCTAATCACCACATTAAGATAAACATCTTCTATCTCTTCAGTCTCATCATACTGTGGTTTGGTTGTAAGATACTCAGATCTCCATTCTATGATAGGATATTTCTTGTCAAGTATCTCATAATCTACTTCCTTATCCTCTTCAGAAACTATAGTTAAACACAATCTTAACTCTTCATCATCTTTAGAAGTGAACTTTCTTTTTCTTTTTAAAAGAAATTAAATTTTTTTTTTTCAATTTCTTTATTTTTTTTTCTTTTATACCAAGACTTTTCTTTTTTCTAGAGTTCCTTGTCTTCTTTAATCTCTCCTTAAAACTATCTCTTTCTTTACTATCTTCTTAGAATCCTTGCTACTGTTCATTTATCTCCTTGATTACTTTTTCATCTTCAGCAGAACCAATAGCAATGAAACTATCATCAGACCTTTTTATCTTGTCATACAAAGCTTATATTTCTTCAAAACCATTGGTCTTCAGATCAGAATGCTTCTTGCCTCCAACATGCTTTAAATATGTGTTCATTCATTGGTTCCTAAGCTGATTTCTTGAAGGAGGTTTTTTCTGATAGCTTCAGATCGTTGTGAACAAGAAAATTTTCTACTTGGGCAGCAATGGTTGTTTTTAGTATGAGAAATTTGGCTCTTGCTCAATAGTTATACATTTCTCTCTCTCTTCTCGTTGAAGTTTTTTAGACAAGAATATTGTCAGCATTAAGTCTTGCTGAATGAATTTCAATTCATTAGGAGAGGGCAGCCTTTGTAGCTTCTTCCTTCAGCTAAAACCTTTTCCACTTCTTCTTATGCTCCCAATCCTCTTGGACCTTTCTAGCCCCCTCTTCTATCTTAGCAAGCTGCTTTAAATTTCTTTTAGCTTCAGTAATATTCTTCTGAATCCAGTACAGATTCATCTTCCTTTTCAATAAACTTTTTTCCTTTATCTTTTGGATCAATCTTGGGAAGAGGCTTTAATGTTAATAATGATCTTGTTGAAGTAGGCCTAGGTCTCTCAGTCTCCTCAACATCCTTAAGCTCTACTCCTTTTTCTTTTCTATGAGTTGCCTTGTTCGGACTCTTATTATGATTAAGGGACTGTGCAATAGTCTGCATCATCACCAAATATTGTTGGAGCTGTTTGAGTAGCACTTTCTTCCTTCAATTTTTGATCAATGTACCTCATCTGGTCTGTCTGGGTACTAAACTTACTTCTTGTCAGTACTAACTTTTGGCTTGTCAGTACATCTTTTGTATGTGAGCAAAGAAGTTACTAAGTGATCTTCAGTTATAACTCTTTTTTCTGTGACTTTCCTTCTCTTCATGCACCACATAGTTGTCCTCCCCACATCTTGAGGCTTCCTCTTGTCACCATATAGTCCATCTTGTCATCATCATCAAGCTCATCAAAAGCTGGATCTTTATGGACTGTAGGTTCAGCTTTGGCAGGTTTCCTCCCCTGTTTGGATACAGACTCCTTTTGCATCCACTGTTTCTTCAAGGATTTCTTTCCCGCAATCTTGCTTCATGGATACACTTTCATCCAAGCTTTGTGGATGTTTGTTAATAAAAGTATTTAAGCTTTTTTCTTCAGCTTCTTGATTTGTGCATTCAAGTCCTTTTTCTTAATATGTTTTGAGTGTTAATTTCTTTGGCTTGATCTGTAACCTGTGTACACAAAGAGATCATACACACTTTGGAGTGTCATGCCACCCTCATTCCCTGAAAGGGATCTATCACTGGATGACTGACCTCCATGATTCCCACCAGAACCCTCTGGAATGGAATCAGGAATATGAGTAGTAGGTGAATTTTTTTTAAAAATAGTTTTTTTTTTTTTCTCGCTCTGGCAAAACAGTTCATCAGTACCATCGATATCTCCTTTCCCAATGACTTTCTAAAAACCCAAAATAACTCACGAAAATTCTCACTATGGTCAAGATTCTTCTGCACACTGAACTCTTCATACAAACTGTACAACAAATCATATTTCCTCCCCTTAGCTAATATAGCTTATAGATTGATCATCCCAATAGTAACAACCAAGAACTAGAACCTGCTAACATCAAATGCCTTGGTTAGAAGATCAGCTACATTATCATCAGTGTGTATCTTCAGCAACTGGATAAGTTTCTTTCATAAACATCCCTAATTGGGTGGTGCCTAATTGAATATGCTTTGTTTTGGTTTTAGAGTGAAATTCTGATTCTTTACAATGATGTAGTACTCTATTATCAATGTAGATCCTTTGGTGTTTATGAAATTGAACCCATATTTTTGTTAGTCTAACATTTGATTTTGAATCACAATACTTGTCAACAACAATTCTGGGTTACAGCAGCAACATATTCTGCCTCTGTAGTAGAAGTAGCCACAATTGTCTGCTTTTTGCATTGCCATGAAATAAGTCTCTGCCCTAGAAATTGACAACCTTGTTCTTAAATTTTTGTACCATTATCACATCTAATAGTTTTAACTTTTTGATTTAATTAGTTCTGAATTTGTCTTATAAAGTCCTTAAGGATTCTACTAGTTTCATCCTTAGTTCTTAAGAAGAACACCCAACTAAACCTGCTAAAATCATCAGTGATAACCAAGCAATAAGTCTTATGGTTTAAGCTTCTTACAAATGTAGGTCCAAATAAATCCATATGCAAAAGCTGTAAGGGCTGACTAATAGAGCTCACTGATTTGGCCTTACAGAAGGCCTTGTGTTATTTTCCTTTCTGACAAGCAACACAAGTGTGGTCATTTTGAAAAATCTTTGAAGGTAAACATCTTACAAGGTTTCCCTTCACAAGTTTGTTTAAGTTCTTAAAGTTAACATGACCCCAACCTCATATGCCATTTGTTAGATTCATTAATTGTGGCCTTTGCAATCAAACAGGCTAAACCTCCATAAGGAACAATGTTCTCTAAATTGAAACTGTACATATTGTTTTGTCTAGGGATTCTAAGTAATACTTGATTTTCATCAGGTAACTTAAATTCAGGAGACAACACAAGACATTCAGTGTCTGTGAAGAAAACCTTGTTCTTTTTGTCACACATCTGTGACACAAAAAAGAGAATGAAATGATGTAGTTCTTTCACAAAGCACACATCCTTAAAATCTAACTTTCCTATTTTTATTTTACCTTTACCAGTTATGTAACCTTTACTTCCTCCAAAAGCAACAGGGCCACCATTAAAGTGTTGATATTCAGCAAGGTAGGTCTAGTTTCCAGTCATGTGCCTGGAACATCCACTATCAACAATCCCTTTGTTCTGTAAAGCTCTTTGTGGATAATCCTACACATTAAATAAGAGAGATTAGTTTCTCTTAGGGACCCAAGCCTTTTTGGGCTTGGGTCTGCCTAGTAGATCTTTGAAAGGAACATAATTTCTAAAATTTGATCCACCATTGTATTTAGAGACTTTGTTCTAGTAATGTCTTATGTGTCTCCAATTACAACCTGCTGAGGGCTTAACAGTAGTTTCCCTTTTTCCCCCAGCATCACTAACTGCATTTACCTCAGCAATATTAACATTTTGATATGAAAAATTGGTTCTAAGTGCTGTTGTTCTATTAAATGGCTTTCTAAAAGGTGAAAGAGTTTTATGAAAACCAACTTTTGGTCTAGCATTATTCACAATAGGCTTTACAGTATTAACTTTCCTAGCAGCATTAGTTGGTACTGCCTGTCTGTTAAAATTATGCCTAGCAGTATTAACTGTGTTAGTACCGCTAGGTCTAGCAGTATTAACTGTGTTAGTACCGTTAGTTCTAGTAGTATTAACTTGAATCTTGCTAGTTCTAGTTAGTACTACTTTTGGAACAAATTGGTTTTTATGATTCACTCTTTGCACATTGTTCCATACTGGCCTAATCTCCCTTTGACCAGACCCCTTACTCATCCTATTGTTTAATTCAGCTTGTTTA
The DNA here is from genome assembly GCA_026074375.1 of Tanacetum coccineum. Classification (NCBI taxonomy): domain Eukaryota; kingdom Viridiplantae; phylum Streptophyta; class Magnoliopsida; order Asterales; family Asteraceae; genus Tanacetum; species Tanacetum coccineum. Next base: position 25,284 of record BQNB010039409.1, on the reverse strand, counting down.
GCCATCCTTTTCTCATGGAAATTACAATATCTAATAAGATGGCTAAAACTTCCACATACAAAACATGCCTTTTTGGTAAAACCATATCCCAAACCTAGTTTTTCAGCCATTAAACCACTACAATCCTTTTTGTCAGGTTTAGAACTTTGACTACATGTGTTTTGTTCTTTAACAGTTTGCCTAGGAGTTTTTACATGCTTAACAGTATTAATAAACGCAAAACTAGGTGTTTCTTGTTCTTTTGTGGGCAGAGACACATGTTCATCTTCACTATCTGATTCATACTCCTTAATGATAGGAGCATCAGACCAAACTTTAGGTTGACTTACTACTTTGGGTTCATTGACAACTGGTTCAGGCATAGATTCATGTGTTTCTTCACTACAATTGGATTCACAAGTATTAAAGTCACTGCTCCTAGCATCAGATTCACTAGGTTTAGATTGCTTTGGACCATATGTAAATTGTGAGACATCTATTTCTTTATCAGGTCTAGAAGGGAAGTAGATCCCTGTCATTGGAGGGGGAACTGCATGCATCCCCTCTGCATATCTATCATTCACAGGACTATCTTCTATATCACTTGTCCTACTGACAAACACACTTTGGAAAACTTCATTTTCATAACTTAAAACACCTTTATTCATTTGATCACCATACCCAAGTCCAGCCTTATCCCTAGCACTCATCTGACTATTTAGCAAAATATTAAGATTTTTAGAAGAGTTGTGCCATTTTTCTACTTTAGCTTTTAATTCTTCTTTTTCTTTTTCAGCTTCTGCCAATAGTTTCTTATGGTATGTAAGGACATCAGTTTTATCATCTAAGTCAATTTTCATAAACCTTATCTTTTCCTCATACCAAAGTTGACTTTGTTGATGAGCAACTAATTGTGCTTCAACTTTCTTTAAAGCTTGAGTATATGCCTGTATTTCTATACTGGCATCTCCAAGTTGTTCCCTCTGTTCATCATACAATTTTTTAAGTTTAGCATAAGACTCTTTACATTCTTTTGAACAAGAAGTTACCTCTGTGTCTGAGCCTGAACTGCTGCAAGCCATCAAAGCATAGTTCTCTTGTTCATCTTCTGAGTGACTGGTCCAATCAACACCTTCTCCATCAAGAGTCACCAAAGCTTTAGAGTCCTCCTGTTTACCAGATCTCCTCCCATTTTCTTTATCCTTATTCCCAGTGTTCCAAGCATCTCTCCTCCTACTATCTTGATTCCCCTTGGATCTGCACTCTCTAGCAAAATGCCCTGTCTTGTGACAACTATAGCACTCGACTTTGGTTTTGTCAAAACCAACCGGTTCCTTGGCATCAAATTGTAGCTTTCTACCTGTCTTTTTGTAGAACTTTTTCATTCTCATGGAAATCATGGCCACCTGCCATTTCAAGTCCATTTCTTCTAAATCAAACTCATCAAGCTGTTCTAGATCTTCATGATCCAATTGTGGGCAACTGGATTGATTTGCAAGTAAGGAGTATGATGAAGGATGTTCATATTGTGAGTTATGACCAGAAGAATTAGAAACACCATAAGCGGTACTAACATCATTAGTACTGCTAGTGTTCTCTGAAACAAATGCCACATTCTGCGTGCTAGAGGATGATGCAGTAGAGCCTTTAACATCAGACTCAAAGACTCTAAGATTATTATACAGATCATCAAAACTGAGACTGTCCACTCCTGGCTTGGTCCTCATGATTAAGGAAACTTGAGACCAGGCAGAAGGTAGAGACCTAAGGAATTTCTGATTTGCATCTTCAGTGGAGACGCCTGCACCATGAATCTCTAGTTGACTCAGAAGACTCTGAAACCTGTCATAGCCTTTATGTAGCCCTTTTGAGTTTGACACAAAATTGGATTCACAAGAATTAAAGTCACTGCTCCTAGCATCAGATTCACTAGGTTCAGATTGCTTTGGACCATATGTAAATTGTGAGTCATCTATTTCTTTATCAGGTCCAGATGGGATGTAGATCCCTGTCATTAGAGGGGGAACAACATGCATCCCCTCTGCATATCTATCATTTACAGGACTATTTTCTGTTTCACTTGTCCTACTAACAAACACACTTTGGAAAACTTCATTTTCATAACTTAAAACACCTTTATTCAATTGATGTTGGTATAGATTCACCCTTATAACAACCGATCCGGAGGCTTGGTAAAATGGAAAAGAAAAGTATCCATATTATTTAGAGAGAAAAGAGATGAAATGGGAAGAGTGTGTGTGCTTGAGAGAAAAAAAAGGCGTTGCCTCATGTTTAACTCTTTTTGATCTAAAATGTGTTGCAAACTCTTGTGATCAGTGAACACTGTACACTTGGTTCCATACAGATAGTGCCTCCAAATCTTGAGAGCGAACACTACTGCTCCAAGTTCCAAATCATGGAGTTGTCTAGTTCTTACTCAGGATTTTCAACTGGGTGATGCATATAAGAAATTCACCTTTTCTCTTTGCATCAACACAGCGCCCAAACCTTTCTTTGAAGCATCGCAGTATGCGATGAAATCTTCGCTTCCTTCAGGTAATGCAAGGATTGGTGCACTGCACAACTTTTGCTTTAACAGTTGAAAAGCTGCTTCTTGCTTATCGCCCCAAACAAACTTGACCTTCTTTTGAGTAATCTTATAGTCATAGTTTTGGCGACTCTTTGAAACCCCTTCAATGAATCTTCGATTAGTACCATCAATACCAAAAACTATACTCCACACCTAATTTTACAAACTATACTAACCAACCCATAAATTTCAACAAACTATTCATTCTCCACAAATAAATACCAACACAAACTAACACCATACTCTTAACATATCCCTTTTCACATCCCCACAAATACACAAAATTTAAAAAATATATCTAACAACACCTCTAACTTCAAACAACACCATCATAACATCATAGTCTCATCTATCACTTTCAATACTATTTAAAATCACCCACAATAAACCAAAATACTCAAACTCAAAATACCATCACATAATTCACCCACTTAATCCTTAGTTCTAAAAATTCTGTCCAACCTCCCATCATGAATTCTCCCCTACCTGTCGTTTCCTATGTCACCCACCTCAATCATCAACCTGTTTCAAAGCGTGTGTTGTCGTGCAATCCCACACAACATCAAAATTCACACAAAAACACCTAAATACCATAACACAGATACTGTTTCTACAGAGAGATGTGATATAGAGAATCCTCACACTCAGACACCCTCTCTACCCTCACTCGCAGATTCAATGATCACAATCAGACCTGTGCTAGATACATCTTCTACATTACCACAACCTAATTGATCGTCATAGAACTCCCTACCGTCATAAGTGTGTAGTGAGAATCACCCTATAGATCTACAGAGTGTCCTCAGAGTCGTGCTCTCTCAAGAACCGACCCCACTCCCCCATTTAAATATTCAATCATCCGTTGTATCCCCTTCAATGATCCGTAAAATCTTCTCCTCCATCATGCCCGTGGTGTGTCATATCACTCTCATCTATCACCTACATACACCAACAATATAACCTTACAACCCTGTCAGTACATACATGTCCAGACGCCCCCAATTCAGTTAGTAAACTCCCGTACCAATCAGTGTGTATAACCCAACACATATGACACAAAATCTCGCTCCTCTCCTAGACTCACTCCTACATTATGCAGTGTCCTGCATAATCTGTTTGTCTGTACTATCGTCACATGGTAATCTGTCAACCAGCAATAATCCCTACTTAGTGTACATTCTCCCTCCAGACTTATGTCTGTGTAACCAATTCCCATTCTTGCTCCACCTGTCTAAACACTATGTGTCAACACTTACTTCTCACCACCCATGTGTGACCACGTAGTAGATCCCAATACTCGCATATATACATGTCTTCTATATGTAATCACAATCTCCACCCCCTATCACACCTACCCCCATAATCAAGACTCTATCCAAAAAATACTATATACAAGAAGTTAACCTCACACAAAAATGCAGTCTGTATATGTATTTACAAGATAACCCTTGATCTCATAATACCATAGACTCTGCAGTACCCACAACTACAATAATGTGATGTTGTCAACTCCGCTACCCCATAAAAAGATGATGCTTCTCCATCTTCACCTTGTCACAATATCTACCTCACTCAGAACTCTTTAGATTCCTGTCTATAATCATACTATGTGTACCTAAGCACTCAGTGTGACAGTTGAATGAGACTCCCAGTTACACCCAGATTGAGTGTATCCTCGATATCGCCACTATCACGATATTAGACACACTCCCACTTGTGAGTAACAAATTCACAGACTTGAATACATCATCTCATCACTTTCCCACTCAAACAAAGTACTGTTCATTTATAAATAACGATTAACATACACAAGCAGTAATTACAAGAGTTGTTAACCATTGACCCCTATGTTCACCTTTACACTATGAAACATTTCTTCCTATCAATATCTTGCGTCCAGTGTCAACAACAATCGCTCTCCCATATCACGTGTATTGTCACCTTCACCCCCACCAATCACCACCCCACTCGTTATTACACATCCCTGCCCCACTCCAACCTCATACAACTACCGACCCCCTCAACCACACACCCCTGAACACCAATTCCACAGCCGCAAACAGATAATACAAGATTGTTAAAAAGTCTAAAACTTAATCTCCACCTCATACAAACCTAACACTTATAACTCACCCTCTCCCCCTCTGTCACAAACTCCACCCTAACTAATAGTTCCTACTACATAGACACACACCACTAGATTACACTTTTTAATCCTATCAATACACCAATTTATCAACCTTCCTAACACGACTCCACTCACACACCTATACTACATCACCTTGTGTCACCCGAACACTCTCCTCATTTATACTATCTCTCTTCCAACACGTCTATATATACCGGACCTCCCATCCTCCATAAACAGTTACTCATCCTGACCCTACCTCTGCGTAACTTCATTAACACCCGACACATATACGTTACTTAGAGATGAAATCAACGTTAAAATACCCCCATACATCCCCCAAGAAATACTCCAACACTACAATCTATCTCATCTACATTAAGACCCATTGTCACGACCACTGTCGCCTCTTTCCCCTACATGTCACATCTCTTCGCATGTGTTCTGTGTTATATACACCACCTGAAGCCCTATCCATATATGTTGGTAGACAACTCCTGATCAATTTATCCGAATACAAAACCCCCTCCATGTCGCCCATAGTCACCCACTGTCTCCCTCAGCAACTCTATACATCATTATACAACTTATTGTGCTACAAATACATTAATGTGTCACATAACTGACTCAAATTGTAAGAATCAATGAACTCTGAAACCTGTCTCTCGCAAACGCGCCCAGTTCTCCTTCGTAGATCACTATCTTTCACATTCACATATTATGACAGACTCCTTCACTATCACTCACACTACCCAACAGTTACTCTATCACCTATATGTAGAGACCGACTGTGTAAATCACCAACTCACACACTCCTACTCAACACATACTCTCTCCCACCCACTCCCCTCCTCACACATGTACACCACTCCCGTGTGTCCCCTGCCTGATACCTCCATTTTAATACTCTATCCACCGAAGACCTGTGTGTATCAGACTTACTGTCGCATTTGCCCCCATCTAATCCACACAGTCACACTCACTCTCTCAAATACCCAGTGTCCATGATCTATGTCCACTCACAAGTCGCATCGCACGCTTACCAATCCACACCCTCCTATTCTCCCAGCTCCATCTTCATTCAACTCATCTCTGTCAAGCAGATCAAGTGAGACATCTTAATTGTGATTCTCTTGTCTACGAGTCGCACTACCACCTACACACCCTGTCAATCTCTCCTCGCGCTCCCACCTTAACGCCCTACTCCTCAACAGACAGACAATACACTCCTCTACTCACTCACTTAACAAATACAACGACCAAAAAATGTACACCTGTTTACTCACGTACTCCTCTTAAAATAGACACACCTGTTAAAATACCCCCAATCCCACCCCCTCTACCCACCCACCCACTCCTCACACAAATAAAATATCCACGATCTCACTAGCATCTGATCCTCGCTATTCAACAATATTGTGAAACGTCACGCACAAAACAAACTGTATATTCCCCACTAGACCACCCATATACTCTCTTTACCCTCTCTACAACCCTCCTACCCCAAACATCCATACTTGTACCTATTATCTGCTATCTGACGCTCAGGCGTCTACAGTGCCCTCCTGTGTGTGTGTTTCACTGTTTTGTATACCTTCACACTCTTGATACAAACCGTGTTGTTAGACACATATATATATCCACACACCCATGTGCCGCTACCGCCCAATTGTATCCCCCCCCATAGACCACCACCATATTGTATACGACTCAAAACCACTCCCCCCCCATCCTAACTATCTACATCCTACCACCACCTATCTATCTGCTACTAACCCAATGCTTGTACCCCCACTAGTATTCACACCCACCCCCTCACCTACATACACCCATAACATAATCAAACCCCACCTCACTCCACTACACATAACTCTATCTCCCCCCTTCCCACAAGAACCCAAACACCCCATCTATATTCCCCCCAAACACCCTACACACCCTATCTCTCATCGACCCCATTACCCCCATACTTCACACAATAAACTCCTCCTTCCTATCTCCCCCTATCCCAAAATTATCCATTACAATCCCTACTAAAAACCATATTACAATCCCCTTCTACAACACATCCTCTCACCTATTATTAAACAAAAAATAAATTAACATTATCATCACTTACCCCTTTTCCCCAACACTCAAATCTCCAACCTATAATTTAATATTTAACATATCACCTAACCATATATACCTAACCACTTCATAAAAATACCCATAACCACACCAATTTTATACCATACAATAAATACCTCCTCCTCCTTAACAAACCTTCATTATCCAATCAACCCTTAAAATCAAAACCACCCTTATACTCCCTAACACCTCGCCACTTAAAATAATACCAAAAAAATAACATCAACAATTTACTTATTACTCCACTCCCACTCCAATTACCTTATCACACCACATTCCTCTTCTAACTCTCCTCTTTCCAACCACGTGCATTCCAACATCCCAACTCAATTCTGAAAAAAAAACCTCTGACCAAACACTCAGCACTCAGTATACACTGGTGTCAGTGACAATTCACCTAAACCTGTCGTCACCCATTCAAGTGTTACTAATGACCAAGTCACACTAAGACAATTGTTATGTTGTGATCTATGTTTCACATCCCCCTCTCATATCACTACTTGTGTCTTTACTAACTAACCTCCAGTACTACAAAATATCAAGTCACAAAGTATCTTATACCACTATGAATCCACACACTGACATCACATAAGCACACCCTGTACATGCACCGCCTGTCTGTCCCACTCTGCAATGTGTCATCAACTCAAGACTCACTCTAACTGCATTCTGTGGACTACTGTAAAATGAATTGAATTAGAACATAAGATCATAAAAATGAATCCATCTAATAATGTACGTTGTCATAACATAATTGTCTGTGAAAGAATGTAACTCGCATTAACACAGAATTTACCTACTATTAATCATTTATAAAGTAGTTCTGTTATTAAGCACGCACATGTATCTAGAACTACGGTAACCATCTCAAATCAGAGATCGTGAATCTCAAAAAATAAGTCTGCTTGTATGATGTTGATACATCACTCTAGTAACATGAAGCCACTATGTCTCAATACTGTGCATAACTGTATAAACGTGTGACGCTGAACATTATGTTTCCTAATCCTCATAATAAAGTCATAGTGTGTAAGTCTTGTGTCCATATGTCACATAGCACTCTCAAGACTATAGACTATACAGAACGTCGATAGACTACGCGTAACTGTGACATGTTGCATAGTTTATGTTGAGATTGCTGAATGAGACATCACTATCCTGCCATCGAAAACTCATTAGTCTCTGAGATACATATCCATAACCTCGATTTGTCTGCCAGATGCACAAATACTACAACACTGAGATCCCAATACATATTCATTGCACAATAACACACATCCAAAAAAGCATCTCGTACGCGAAAAAGTAAGCATCCTATTATCACATCACCATGACTGTATCTATATCATGTACTTAATATGTGCCTAACATATTGTATGATACCCAAATCCCGAGAATTGTACAAGCAACCAGTCTCCACACGTAGAGCAATTAGATGGTAAAACTAGAGTCACTGTGACACTGCCACTACGCACTCTAACAATAACCAATTGATAACAGTCTCTAACAAGACTCATAATCTATCATATTGTGTTTGTAACTAAGTTTTCTCAATCGCTATGTATTTCTCTCTGCAATACAAATCATCGTCTCTTCTAAAGTCTCCAGCGAACACTGTTGAACCTCCTAGAAGTCTTGTTCACAAACTACGCTAGTCTCACTCACTCGTGCAATCACGAGTTTGAGATTCTTGTCAATACATATTAGAATAAGTGGTCTGATAAAAAATAAGACGATGGTTCGAGCGTACATCTTGAATGATGTCTCGATGTCGGACCTAGTTGAGACTGATGTGGGCATGTGTCAGTGTTACTCCGCAGCACTCTGTGTTATCTCTGATAGAGGTATGAGTGTAGAATGATGTTGTAGTAGATTATGTCGGTAATACAACAGAGAGGTTAGAGTCAATCCTCGACAGAAGATAATACTGTGACGAGTCGTCTCGTATATTCTGTGTAGACTTCAGAGAGCTCATGTTGTCAGTCGGATATGCTCAGTTCATGCGCCTATGTTCCCGATATGCGTCATCCTAGGTAGGTTGGTGGTAGTGTGCTGTGTAAGCGTTGGCGTAGAGTGTTGTTGTGAATACGTCACTCAGTGTTTACTCGCGGAAATACTGCGTCATCAAATAGAAAAACAAATCTGTGAATGCTCAGACCGAAGCTACGAGACAGAGAAACTCTGCATAAGAAAGAAGATGTTGGGGGAATGTTGATGGTGAAAACGCTAAAATTTCCAGAGGCAATTAGAGAACAAAAAGTTGGATCACGTGCGGATGGAACTTGTGCCTCAATGCAGGAGCTTGGTTACCTTGTTATGGCGATTTGCGAGACTGTGAGTCCTAATGCAAACCGATAGTGCCGATCTGAGACTCATAGAGTGTACAAGAAGTGAGTCTGACTATGTATTGTTCGAGCCGCAATGTTGTCCTCTGCCCGAACACCATTCAGGCTGTCTCTGTGATGCTGACCCATAGTCTTGCATCTCCGCCGTGTGTGTACGCTGAGTAGCGCACTCACAATATACATCAGGAGACAGCCTGATTCTTAGTGTAGCACCCAACCTCTAAGCGCGCGTCAGACTACGTGTATGTATCCAGACGAGTCCGCCCAGTCTCTGGCTGTCAACAACGGACCCCACAGCAAAAAACTGAAGATGCAAATCAGAAATTCCTTAGGTCTCTACCTTCTGCCTGGTCTCAAGTTTCCTTAATCACGAGGACCAAGCAAGGAGTGGACAGTCTCAGTTTTGATGATTTGTATAATAATCTTAGAGTCTTTGAGTCTGATGTTAAAGGCTTTACTACATCATCCTCTAGCACACAGAATGTGGCATTCATTTCAGAGAACACTAGCAGTACTAATGATGTTAGTACCGCTTATGGTGTTTCTAACTCTTTTGGTCATAACTCATAATATGAACATACTTCATCATACTCTTTACTTGCAAATCAATCCAATTGTCCACAATTAGATCATGAGGATCTAGAACAGCTTGATGAGTTTGATTTAGAAGAAATGGACTTGAAATGGCAGGTAGCCATGATTTCTATGAGAATGAAAAAGTTCTACAAAAAGACAGGTAGAAAGCTACAATTTGATGCCAAGGAACCGGTTGGTTTTGACAAAACTAAAGTCGAGTGTTATAGTTGTCACAAGAAAGGGCATTTTGCTAGAGAGTGTAGATCCAAGGGGAAAGAAGATAGTAGGAGGAGAGATACTTGGAACACTAGGAATAAGGATAAAGAAAATAGGAGAATATCTGGTAAACAGGAGGACTCTAAAGCTTTGGTGACTCTTGATGGAGAAGGTGTTGATTGAACCAGTCACTCAGAAGATGAACAAGAGAACTATGCTTTGATGGCTTGCAGAAGTTCAGGCTCAGACACAGAGGTAACTTCTTGTTCTAAAGAATGTAAACATTCTTATGCTAAACTTAAAAAATTGTATGATGAACAGAGGGAACAACTTGGAGATGCCAGTATAGAAATACAGGCATATACTCAAGCTTTAAAGAAAGTTGAAGCACAATTAGTTGCTCATCAACAAAGTCAACTTTGGTATGAGGAAAAGATAAGGTTTATGAAAATTGACTTAGATGATAAAACTGATGTCCTTACATACCATAAGAAACTATTGGCAGAAGCTGAAAAAGAAAAAGAAGATTTAAAAGCTAAAGTAGAAAAATGGCACAACTCTTCTAAAAATCTTAATATTTTGCTAAATAGTCAGATGAGTGCTAGGGATAAGGCTGGGCTTGGGTATGGTGATCAATTGAATAAAGGTGTTTTAAGTTATGAAAATGAAGTTTTCCAAAGTGTGTTTGTTAGTAGGACAAGTGAAACAGAAAATAGTCCTGTGAATGATAGATATGCAGAGGGGATGCATGCAGTTCCCCCTCCAATGACAGGGATCTACATCCCTTCTGGACCTGATAAAGAAATAGATGACTCACAATTTACATATGGTCCAAAGCAATCTAAACCTAGTGAATCTGATGCTAGGAGCAGTGACTTTAATTCTTGTGAATCCAATTGTAGTGAAGAAACACATGAATCTATGCCTGAACCAGTTGTCAATGAACCCAAAGTAGTAAGTGAACCTAAAGTTTGGTCTGATGCTCCTATCATTGAGGAGTATGAATCAGATAGTGAAGATGAACATGTGTCTCTACCCACAAAAGAACAGGAAATACCTAGTTTTGCTTTTATTAATACTGATAAGCATGTAAAAACTCCTAGGCAAACTGTTATAGAACAAAACACATGTAGTCAGAGTCCTAAACCTGACAAAAAGGATTGTAGTGGTTTAATGTCTAAAAAACTGGGTTTGGGATTTGGGTATACCAAAAAGGCATGTTTTGTATGTGGAAGTTTTAGCCATCTTATTAGAGATTGTGATTTTCATGAGAAAAGGATGGCTAAACAAGCTGAATTAAACAATAGGATGAGTAAGGGGTCTAGTCAAAGGGAGATTAGGCCAGTATGGAACAATGTGCAAAGAATGAATCATCAAAACCAATTTGTTCCAAAAGCAGTACTAACTAGAACTGGAAAGATTCCAGTTAATACTGCTAGAACTAGCGGTACTAACACAGTTAATACTGCTAGGCATAATTTTAACAGACAGGCAGTACCAATTAATGCTGCTAGGAAAGTTAATACTGTTAAGCCTATTGTGAATAATGCTAGACCAAAAGCTGGCTTTCATAAATCTGTTTCACCTTTTAGAAAGTCATTTAATAGAACAACAGCACTAAGAACAAATTTTTCAAAACAAAAGGTTAATACTGCTAGTATGTGTTTAATTACACATACCTTTGACCTTTAAAAACGAGCTTAAATGACTAAAAACGGACTTAAAATGCCAAATATATGCTTGTTTTGCTAATTGTGTTGTGTAGGAACGGATATCTAAGAAAAGGACGAAAAATCAAGCAAAAACGGACAAAACCGAGCACGGAATAGAAGAGCGTGAAAAAGACAAAGTCAAAGTCAAAGTCAACCAGTCAAAGTCAAAGGTCAAACCCGAAAAACCTAAAAAGTTAAAGTGGGCCCACCCGTGCCCACCTAGTGGGCCCGGGTCAGCCCACTACCCATTTATAATAACCCTTTTAAACTTTAAATAGCCCAAATCCATTCATTAAGCCCATTTCCTTTTATATAAACAAAAAGCCCAATCTACCAATAAATCATACAAGCCAAACAGCCAACTTAACAAACGTTTAGCCCTAATAACCCAAAACCCTAAAAGTCTCATTAGTCTTTAAGGGACTAATCATGCAATCATAACATATACCTTGGAGGGCCATTTCTGCCAACCCTCAAAACCTTTACACCACACAGGGATGATTCGTGCAATACCTTATATCAAAACAAGGGGCCATATCTGTCAAACCTCCAAACTCTCAACCAGATATCAAAAACACTGTAGACTCCCTAAACCTTTTCCCGACAAAACCCAATTGTCCCTATTTAAACTCTCCTTTCATTCGTTTACCATGCAAACAAACACCTCCAAAATTTACACCAAGATAATACACTACATCTAGCCACACATCCCACAAACCCCTAAAATACATGTTGGCAATCCAAGGCATTTTGATTGGATAGGGATAAATGACAAAGATTGAATGGCTGTAATTTATTGATTGGGGACCAAGGAATTTAAGGGCCAGGAATTAAGTTTCTAGCTCTCTCACCAAACATGAACACCAACACAATGAGAAGAGAGCTAAGCCAGCATATTATAAAAGAAAAGAAGACATAAGAAAAGGAGGTGGGAGATTAATTTAGTTTTGAATGTTTTTAAATTTGTGTTTTTAGTCTTTTAAATAATGTCTTTTAACATTTAAGCCTTGTAATCGTTTTTTTAGTTAATGCAAAATTTCCATTTTTAAGCTCTTACAAATCTGTCCTTTTTAAGTTTTATACATTTTCAAGCTTATTTATGTTTTCAAAGTGATTTCTATAAGTTGTTATAAGCTTACTATTCATTGTTCAGTCACAAAACCATTGGTTAAGAAATTTGGTATTTCAAGCTTTTGGATGATAAGCAAAAAAATGGAAGTGCTTATGGGGTTATTCTTAGCTTATTTTACATAAGCAGCTTGTAGAAAAGCTCTTTTTGATCATTTAGACCTTGTTTTGAGCAAAGGTCAAAGGTGCATTTCCCTTTTTCTCTTTATTGCTTACTTTATTGTTTTTCTGCTTATTGCTTCTCATTTTATACTTAATACTGTTAAGAATAGCTTATATCTGCTTATTATAGTTTTTTGTTGCTTAATCTAGTTCATTTGTTAGTTTAAATTTAAGTTTACAAGTGTTAGTTTTAAAACAGTTAAAAATCCTAATATTATAGCATTATTAGATAACTTATGGTTTTTGCTTATTTCTGTAATTAAAATTGCTTATTAGGATCATTATAAGCTGCTCAATATCTGGTCTTACAAGTTTTAAAGTTAAAAATAGTTTTTACAAGCTCATTTTGCAAAACTGCCACTTAAAGGGGTGTTTGGCATAACTTTGAAAATGGGTCAAAAATGGTATTAACCCACTTTGGGTCACCAAACCAGTTTTAATGACCTCTTTTGAGTTGTTTCATGCAGTATTTATAAGTTTTCAATGTTAAAATGAAAATTTAAGTCATTTACTTTAGTTGTTTGAATCTGTGGTAGAAAAAATAGATTTCTAGTTTGCATTGAGTAAGTTTTCTTAACCAAGTTTTTTAGTGTTATTTAGTGTTCTTTTAAGTGTATGAATGCAGTAGGATAGTTCCTTTTAAATTACTTTTGATTTGCCGTTGTTTGCCAAAAAATTTGTTAAGTCCATTTCTTTTTACTTTTCAAATCCCATTTTTCACAATTCAGGTGAGTTATAACAGTTTTTATGTCTTGAACTTTGGAGCACAACCTCTTTTGAGGTTGTTCTTAATCTGTTTATCCTTAGTTTTCAGTTTCAAACTTATTTTATAGCTTACATTTGAGGCTGCTAATGAGCCTTGTGTTTTTTTTAGAAATCAAAAACTCATCTTGAACTGAGTGTCAAGCCTTTCCATTGTCTTTTTCTTTGCTCGATTATTTTTCAGAATGAATAAAAATTGCTTTTTATTATAGCTTATTGGTCCTACTTTAGCTGTTTTTAAGAATTGAGCACACACTTGTTGGTTTGCTAGCTTAAATATAAGCTCAAAATGTCCCCTTTAGGCTGTTTTGTATGCTATTTGTGCCTTATAGCTATTTTGAGGTTTATGGCTTATGTGTGTTTTTCTTGCTTATTTTGTTGATATTTGCTTATTAGGTTTAGATAGATATCTATTTTAGTTTTTCTCCCTTTTTCCTTAGCTTATTTGGTTTATAAGTGCTCAACAGTTAAGCAAATCATGCCTTAGAGTAAAAAAGTGATTCTGCCCATTTTCTTTTGCTTATTTAGCAGCTTATTTTTTAGTTTTACAAAAAGTTGCTTTTTATAATTTGCTTATTTTTGTGTACTTTACAAGTTTTGTAAAAGAAAAATAAAAAAAATGTTTTAAAAAAAAGGGAGGCATGGGGGTCGAACCCATGACCTCCTCTTTATCACATACTCGTCCCACAACACTCACACGCTAACCACAAGTTTTAAAGTTGCTTATTTATAAGTCCTTAACAACTTTATTTTTAAAATTTTTGCCAAAAAAAATAATAATAATATGGGAGTAGAGAGGTCTTAAGGGTGAGCACAAGGCTCGAACCCGAGACCTCCCCTCTCAACCAAAGCATTTAACATACACACACTCTACCACCGGCACCAGTAGGGCCATCTGGTAGAGTGTTGCACAATTAAATATATAAGGCTTGTTCCCCTCTTTGCTTTTCAGTCCTTTGTGGCTTATTTACGGCTTATTTATAAGCCGTTTTGCCAGTTTTTTATTTTTCTTTCATTCCTCTTAGTTTAAGCTATTTTCTATATTTTTTAGAATTTTTATTATTAGTCTACTATTTTTAAACATTTAATTTCTTTAAACAGTTTTTAAATCATAATAAATTATTAAAAAGTCAAAAAAATATAATTCTTTTTTTCAAAATTTTCTTTTATCATTTTTCACCTAGGAAAACTAAATTTACATCCGTAGGGCTATTTTTGCAAAATTTGGTTTTTTAAAGAACGGGATTCGATCCCGTTCTCGTTTTCTTCGCGTTTTTAACTTTAAAAGCTTTCGTTTTTGGTCTAGTTTTTTTTATTCTTATTTTTCTAGTCACTTAGAGCTTATTAAAAAGTAAAAAAAAATCATTTTAGGATTTAAAATTCAATAAAATGTAGGTTTTTTAAGTTGCGTTTTGTCGTTCTGTTTTTCGAGTTTAAAGCATTAATTGCTTTCGTTTTTAGGTTTATTTTACTTGTTTTTGCATTTAATTAGTAGATTTAGAAATCCAACCCGCAAATTTGTTATATTCAAGCATAATTTACAAACCGATTCTCAATTTTCAAATTCACGCCTCGTCGGGAAGAACGACCCAGGTCCAGTTTTAAATTTTGTATATAACGAAGTGAGAGACCGAAACTTCCGGTAATACTATACTATATATTTGATATATTTACCCCTAAAAAGGTGATAATTAATTTTTGGCGCCGCTGCCGGGGAGGCCGTGACACAAATATTGAGTTAGAGTTTGTCGTGTTTGAAGACCCTTCCCTTGTGAAGTTATTTTCCGTTTTGGAATATTTTCTTTTTATTTATAAAAAATTTGAAAACAAAAATATTTTTATTTTTTTATATAGTATTAGTATAAGATAATAAAAACAGAGAAAAACCAAAAAATAAAAACATTGTCCATAAAAAAAATCACAAATTGGTAAAAGAACACCAACATATAATACTTTCAACTAAAGTATTATCAATTACTAAGTTCCCAAACTAAAGATTCAAAAACTTGCCTTTTGTGTCACTTGCGATATACGGCTCACCTTTGAAAGTTAAACACTTTTAGAGAGCTACCGTGAAGCTTGTTGATTATTAGGTTTAAGTTATTCGATCTCGTTTTGTCCTTTAATAAAATATGTTGTTTAAAAAACTCGAAAAACCAAAAATAATCTTCTTTTAACCTCTTTTTCATTTAATTCTTATTTTCTCGACCATCTAATTTAATTCTTCTTCTTATCCCTCTAAATTGTTTAATTCTTATGGCGTCATTCGACTATCGTTTAAATCCCCTTTACGCGATTAAAGGGAATGCTCGTCTTGTGGAGCTTTATACACTAGAAACTATGGTTGTTCAAAAGGGAGTCTTGAAGACAAGATTCTTGTTCCCGTACCCGACTCGTCTCAACGACCCCTTATTTTTGAAAAAAATTGTCTCAATTGTGGAGACCCGGTTCATGGTCTATATTGTTGACCAATGTGCTCTAATACGAAGGAATTAGAGGGAAGTTTTTCACGATGTCAAGACACTTCCGGAGTCATTCCGATGATGATATAACTTTGTTAATTAAAAAAATCAAGGGCCATTCGTGTCAATCAGACTCCGTGTAATTAAAATTCCTCGAAAGTCCTCCACACATTGATCATTGTTGTTACGGGTGTGGTGATTCGTTAGACGGTATCTTCTGTCAACGATGTACTTGCGAGTCTTGTGGGAAAGGTGCTCATATTGGCTATAATTGCCCTCCGAAAGTTCTGGTTATCTCTAAACCGGAACCATGCAACAATCAAACCGTTAATGAGCTCCCACAGACTTTGCCAAGTGTTCACCCGACATCCTGTTCCTGAGATGAGAATTCATTCACTTATGATTCCAAACCTAATTTTGTTGATGATTCTCTAAGTATTCAATCCACTCCGCAACCTCGACGTTTTTGTTGGTTTTGAGATTTGGATGATTTACAAAATCTTATATGAAGGAAAAGAAGAAGATGAAAACAACAAGACTTTAATATGCATATTAAGTTAGCTTCATATCAAAGCTAGGTTTTCTTGTAAATCCTAGCCTCTCTAGTATATAAAGAGAGGTAGGGTGAATAGTTTTGATATCCATCATAGTTAGATCTCTCCAATGAGAGTCTAATAGTTAGCTTATTAGTAGTTAGTTATCTAGAGCAGAGTCGACTAATGAGAGTCGAATAGTAAAGGAGCCGTATTTTTGTGTGTGTGTACACCATAGGTTAGTAGTAATTAGTAAATAGAATCTTATAGATGTATATGTAGTAGTTAGTAGCCCCAAGTTATAGTTGGGGTAATAGGGAAAACGTTCAATGAAAAACCTTGTTGTTAACATTGTTCTTATTGTTTAATTCCGCTGTGCATTTTGTTATCAATGTTATCATAATCCTAGATGAGTTAAACGATTCTTAACAATTGGTATCAGAGCGGGTTGCTCTTGATATCTAGGATGTTACAAGGTGTATTTAAAGTCGACTTTATGATGTGAAGAAGTCGTAGTTTTCTGTTTGGTCTATGATCGATTTATGGTGTTTTTAGGGTTTTTGCGACACTTTTAAAGGGTTGTCTTTAAAAAAAATGTGTTCGTGTTTGTTTTTAGGAATGAAGCAGAGATAATTAAAACCCTAATTCTGCTCGTTACATATATGGCTTCCAAAGTGACAATTTAGTGATTGAAAAAGTGTCACTAAAAGGGCGTCGTTTGGATTTGGTGTTTGTATGTGTTATGGATCTGTTCGTGTACAGCAGTTATGGTGTTCGTTTTTAGATGGATTGGCTGCTAAGTGGGTTCATAATTATGTGCGACATTGGAAGATGCTGTTGGTAGGCATACAGGTTATGGTTTGATGATCGTGTTGATTTGATTTGGCAGCAGGTTATATGGTGTTTATTCTAATATTACAGCAGCAGGTTGCGAAGGTGTGTTTTACAAAGAAACAGCAGGAATTAATCCTTGGTTTGATTATGGTATGTACTCATATTGGTTGACGTCACAAGAGTTTAGATTGTGATTCTATACGTGGATTATAGAAGTAAGTTTGGTTATGATTCGCAAATAATGAGATAAGATCTGCTTTAAATAAGAATTTCCTGATTTTTAGGGATTGTGTTTGATCCTAGTATAACTTCCATATATACTAGTTCGTGGTTATTAAATGTGAAGTTAATACTACTATCAATTTCGAGTTAGTACTGTCCATGTAAAACTTAGTACTGCTCACAGATTTTTAGTACTGGTCATGTATTGTTGCTGTATGGATTAATACTGGTCATACGTTTTTAATACTGGTCGCTTCGTGGTTAATACTGCTCCTTCATGGTTAATTCTGCTAGTGTTAAGCGACGAATCAGTGACAGTGATAGTGTCACAAAAGGCCATGGGAGGAAGGAGACATATGATTTGTGACAGTTTAGCAACAGATTCGTGACAGATTATGTGTCGCTAACAGCATCTCAGTGACAGTTCAGTGACAGCTTTGGGACAGAAAAAGTGTTGCTATTTGGTTTGAATGTTAATTCTGCTAGTATTACTCAGTTAAGTATGCTAGGCTTATGGTTAATTCTGCTAGCTTTGTCCGATATGGGACAACACGGACGCGTTTGGATCTCGAACAATGATGAAATAGTGGCTCATTTTTGGGATTATTTTGAAGAAAATTAGTTATTGCCTATTTGATGTTGTAGTTGAGTTTCACAGGTGCGTGTCTTATGATATCTTAAATTATAGTTTTGCAGGCTATGACTTTTAAAGATAACTTGTTTGTGCTTAATTGTTGGTGACGAAGACTTGATGAATCTAGCAAAGGTGTACGATCTACCTTATGATGCTTACTACGTACATTTGCTATCACTTTAAGGAGTTACGTTGTTGTGCTCAGTGTCTCATTTTATAGGATAAATGAGGATTTTGTCAAGAGATTGCGATTACATATATATTTGGTCTTGGTATAAGTTTGACGTCATGGTGTGATAGTGCAAGACATAAGACATAAGTTGGAAATTCTACTTCTTCAACATTGGGTATTGTTCTTATTCTTCTATACTTATTTTTCTTCATCAATAATAACTACTTGGAGCCTACTAAGTTTGAGATTCAAGAGATGGTTAGCATACTTTCAGGGGAAGCTTATTGTTAATATGTTTAACCATCTACATGTACCACTTAAGGGGAAGTGTTCACAAGTTGCTTATCTACAGATGACCCCTATTTAATGATTACAAAAAGGGGAAGAAGACTATATAGTTTGCAGCTTATTTTAAAGTGGTGACATGTACAAGAAGATCTTATTTCAAGGGGAAGCTTTGAAGATTGTTTCATACATGAAGATTGTTTTGTAATATCAAATAGGGGAAGATTTTTGGGTTTTGAGATTTGATGATTACAAAACCACATATGAAGAAAAGAAGAAAGATGAAATAACAAGGACTTAATGTGCAATATTAAGTTAGCTTCATATCAAAGCTAGGTTTTCTTGTAAACCCTAGCCTCTCTAGTATATAAAGAAAGGTAGGGTGAATAGTTTTGGTATCCATCATAGTTAGATCTCTCCAATGAGAGTCTAATAGTTAGCTTATTAGTAGTTAGTTATCTAGAGCAGAGTCGACTAATGAGCGTCGAATAGTAAAGGTGTGTGTGTGTGTGTGTACACCATAGTTAGTAGTTAATTAGTAATAGACATATTATAGATGAATATGTAGTAGTTAGTAGCCCAAAGTTATAGTTGGGGTAATAGGGAAAACGTTCAATGAAAAACCTTGTTGTTAACATTGTTCTTATTGTTTAATTCCGCTGTGCATTTTGTTATCAATGTTATCATAATCCTAGATGAGTTAAACGATTCTTAACAGTATTGTTATGAGATTTGTGGGAATGATGCTTATTATGGTTACGATTGTTCACCTCAAGTTTCGTTTATCTATAATCCGGAACCGTGTTACGATCAAGACTTTAATTTCCCACAAAATTCTCAAAGTTTTCAACAACAATATCTTTCTAATTTTGTTGATGATTCTCCTAACGTTTTCAACCCACCTCCACAACCTCCTATGTATTCTTGTGAATTTTGCGGAAACGATGCTCGTTATGGTCACTATTGTACACCTCAAGTTCCGTTTATCTATCCGGAACCGTGTTACAATCAAGACTTTAATTTCCCGCAAGATTTTTATGATTTTCAACAACAATATCTTTGTTGTGAAAATTATGAGGGCCCGCATGATACTTTTGAATGTCAACCGTTGAATTATTGTGAACCTAATCCGTGTTATGATTCTAATTATTCCGGTTATGACCAATTTGATAATTTTCACCCACAACAATACCTTTGTTGTGAAAATTGTGGGGGTCCTCATGAAACTTACCAATGTCAACCAATGAATGAAGATTATTATCACGAGCAAAATTCTTGCTATGATCCTAATTCTTTTGGTTTTGACCAATTTTAACCCCCGTAATATACCATCAATCATCCAATCTCCAATGTTCAAAATAGCCTTTTTAATGCTCAAAATGAGCTTCTCAATTCTCAAAACAAGCTGATAGAGCAAATGACATCCATATGTGATTTGGCTGGTCAAATTATACAAAAGAAGGAAGAAGAAAAGCGAATTGCAGAAGAACAAGCTTCTAAAGATCGATATTGGAAGATTCCTATTTGCTACGATGATGACGAGGATGATACCATTGTATTCACACCCGTTTCATCAACCAAGTAGCCCGTTGACTCTCTCATAATAGAGGATGAGCATCTTGACACTATTCCGGCAACAGAATCGGACAAAGTAATAAAGTCTAGTGTTGAGAACCTTGTCCCAATCCCAAGTGAGTCTGAGGGTATTCCTGACAGTGTGTATGATGTGCCTCTTTGTAACAATCCTACCCCTTTTAAAGCTTTTAAAGAACATTCTGAGACTGTCATCGATTCCAACAATGATTATTCTTTGAGTGATGACGATTCTTATGAGAACATCGATTATGTCGATGCATCACCTCCTAATTCTGAGCTCGTCAGCTTAGAGGTGGTGGAGAATGTTATCCCGGAAGTTGGAGGGATAGATACTGATATTCTTCTAACAATCAAAGATGATATCCTTCATGAAATTTGTTGAATGTCAATCTTCTTATTACTAACATCGAAGCATTAAAAGATAATCCCACTCTATCTTCCGATTTTGTAATCAAGTCTCCCTCCACCTTTCCTAACTCTTTCTTGGAGGAGACTAACACCTTTGATAATTCTTTAACCGAATCTGAAACTTTTTGCTTTAATCTGGAAGAGATCAATAGTGGCGGTACCACTACTCGTTCTGATTACTCTCTTCCGGATTATGAAGCTTTCTACGATCATATTGAAGAGAGGAGTAGTGGCAGTACCACTACTCATTCTGAAATTTCTCTTTCTAAATATGATTCGTTTATCTTTGATCTTTCGATCAATCCGTTTCCTCTTGTCGATAGGAGTGATTCTTATCATGAGGAGTTCGCCGGTGAACTCGCTCACATCATATCTCCACCGGGGTATGATCATTTCTACTTTAAGATTGAGCCCGAGCTGGGCAATCTTACTATGGATGTGATGGAGGATATTTTTGATAATCTGACAAGAGAACCAAGAGTTCATGTGCCTAATATTTTGCCCACCCATCCCACCCTTCACCTGGATATGGATTTCATACTTTTTAGTGATTCTCTCTTCGCTTATATTGTATGGATCTTTCTTCTTTTTCTCACGTATCCAGTTGCTCCTCTATATCTTCTCTCTTGCGGGAATGAAGATACCATTTTTGACCCCGGCATCTCCATTTATCATTCTTTTATGCCGGGTGTATCTCATCGGAGTGAAACTTTCATGAAATTCAATGTTTATCCAAACCACTTGAATGAAAGTCCGATGGAGATTTTATCTTCCACTTGCTCCCCCATGGACCAATGAATTCGGGGTCGAGTCAGGCTCAAGACTCGGTTAACAAAACTAAGTGCTTCGTGGGTGGCAACCCATGCTTATCCATTCTATCTTCTTTCTATTAATAAGTGTTTTGTGTTGTGATGAGGCTCGCCTCTTCCATTATCCGTGTTTTGTGTTTTATGGTTTATTGTCCAGGATTGCCTGGATTTTTGAAGCCTCTCGTGCTCGTAGTTTTGTCCTTCGATCACAAGAGCTTTAAATCCTCAGCTTCATTTGGGAATCCAATATCCTAATCTAATCGACCAATGTTTTTCTTTAAGCATACTTAATAAACGGCTTAGGATTTGCGTAGATTCCCTTCGTAAAACATTAAGGACAATGTTTCATTCTAGTATGGGGGGGGGATCTTCTATTTGATTGTGCCTGCAACTGTTGTTTTCGCGTAATCCCGTTTTTACAACCAAAATTTCAACAAAAAAAATTTTTAAAAATTGAAAAAATTTAAAATATTTTCAAAAATAAAATAAGTGTTTTGTCACAATTTTGACTTTCCGGTTGGGTAGAATAAGAATAAATTTTGACTCGGTCGAGCTTGTTGAGCTCTAGCTTGTTCCTTAACTTTCAGGTTAAGCGTTCGCGAAACTCGCGAAGAACGAAAAATGATAGAGTTAAGTATGAGTTAGATGCTAAACAAGGATTATTTGGAAATCTTACAAGCTCATGTGTGTAGTTTGTGGCTTTTTCTCCCATAAGCTCCTAACCGGACTAATAATACGTGCTATTTTTGGATATTAAACTTAAATCAACAATTTTTATGTAGTTGATAGCAATAATTTTAGTCTTAGTTCCAATTTATACTTAAATTTTCCAAAAAGAAGTCTTCTCTATATATCATGAAATAAAGTAAAATGAAAAAAAACTACAATTGTCAGTCCCGATAGATCTATCCTTTACACTAAGCGGACTATAATAGCAATTGACGGTCATGATAAATAGGGATGACACGGCCAATAAGGTAACTTACGGCTCATAGAATAATTCAGCAGAGTAATCTGGATGCATAGAACTTGGAAAGAGAAACACTTGTGTCACAATAGTAAAATAAGCAATGTAATTCACCCGTGTAGATTTTGTAAAACAGTTGTAGATATAAGGGGGCTATGAACTCACTTGAGTTAAATGGCAATCTGAAGATACCAGAAATGTGTTACGGCAATGACGGAATGCAACCTAAATGAGTAATATAGGGTCGTTTATACGTACTCCAGTAGATTTGAGAGATATGAAGCCTAAAGATTGATTATAGCCTTCATTGTAACTATCGTTTAGGGCTAATCATAATTAAGAGGTCATGACAGGTCGTACGAAAGGGCCCAGGGACACTTTAAATCGTAAAATCACAATCGTCAATACGACATCCAAAGAGCCTTCATTATGAACCTCCCTAGTAGAATATAGTACGGCTATCATATATAATCACTATATAGTCATCACCATTTATTTGAAAAGTGAGAGACGATCCTCATGGTTTTAATAGAAAAAGTTATAGGGTATTGTAGTAAATAATGATGTGTGTTAACTTTGTCGTATTTAAATCCGTTTTTAAGTTGTTCTATTTCGAGCACGTTCTAGTCTAATTCGATAAAGATAAAGTGTTTACTTATTTATGAGGTTTAAAAATAATAATGTTTCTGAAAATAAATAGTAACCTTTTTATTAAAAATAGTTTATAAAGTTTATATATAAACTTCGTGTTTTTAGTGTATCTTTTTCGTTTATAAATCGGTTTTTCAATTTCTTATCATTTCGGACTCCTGATGAGATGTAATACATTTATAGAGTACATGTGTTTCTTTAATAAAAACATGTACCAAAACTGATTCTTCTATAACTTTATATATATCTTTTGTAGTACTTTACTTTGAACGCCTTGAAGCTTTTTAAATAAACTTTAGAAAAACAAATCTTGTATTTATACTTTTTATACTTAACCAAGAATGTAAAATACTTATGTATCTATTTTAACATGATTTTACCAACAACATATCATATGTAAAAGTGTATGAAACAATGATAACAAGTAAAAATCCTTTTCACATGTTTAAAAGTATTTCTAATGGTGATTAACTACATAGAACATATATATGCATGAAAATGAAAATTGTAAAGACATAAAGAGTTTTAGTTAACCTTAATATGATGTATGATGATGAAAAATACAATCTAAACCCTTGTTTAGATTTTTAAACCAAGCTTGCAAGATCTTAAGATCCAAAACCCAAAACTTTCACTTTCTTGATAAATACTTGAAAATGGATAACCGAGGCTTGAAAACACCTTAGTACGTCTTAAGAATGATGTGTATAGATGTGTATGGGTTGCATAAAATTTTGTATGGGTTGAGTGTGTGTGCTTGTGTGTGCCGTGAGCTAGCAAGAGGGGGGGAGGGAGAAGTTTTGAGCTTTTACACCTTTGGAATATGTTATCTATGTGTTTTATAAGCTAACTTAGGTCTTATATAGTATGGACTAGTCAAAGTAATCATAAATGAGTCAAAGGAGGGGGTCTTGGTCAAGGGGACAATGGGAGGGTCTTAAGGAAGACCATGTAGTCAAAGAAACATCTTAGGGCTAGGTTTTAATAACTAGAAATGTATAAGACCAAATTAGGGAAAGTATGTGAGCTATATGTCCCCTAGGACATATATGCCACGAAAATTAGGGGGGGGGACATGGGTTTATAAAACTTTGAGTATTGTATAAAAATCTAGGCACTTGTTGAAGCGTAGAAATATTTTTGTGGTTCCGGGTATGCCTAAACGCACTTTATCGCGAAATATACATAATTTATGAAGTCAATAAAAATAAAATATGAAGGTTAAATAATATTCCTGCAAAAATATCATATTGATTGCTTGACGAAAAAATTAAATTCGTTTGGTTTTCGTTTGCTATAAATGCTAATTTTTGAATCACGCGATTTAACCTTAACTATTTAAAATTAAAAGTAAACGCGTACGAGAGAAAAAAAAAATAAATAAATAAAAAAAATAATTAGTGAATTATATGAAGTTGTAAATGACCTGAAAATATGAAATGTTACATTCACCTCCCGTTAGAAGAGCCTTGTCCTCAAGGCTCAGGTTGCAACACCTGAAGGAGGGACGGTTTCAGAGAAAAGATTCGGATATCTCTTCCGGAACTGATCTTCACGTTCCCAGGTATACTCAGCTCCTTGCCGAGAGTTCCAACGAACTTTGACTAATGAAATTCTTCGTCACATCCCGCTCCACGATCTCAATAGGCTCTTCGATAAAACGCATATTTTCATCAATCTCGATTTCGTCCAAAGGCACTTGGACATCCGGCTCAGCCAAACACTTTTTGAGGTTCGACACATGAAAGGTGTCGTGGACACAACTCAGCTCCTGGGGTAACTTCAGCCAATAAGCCACCGGTCCAACACATTCCACTATTTCAAATGGACCCACATATCGTGGTGCCAGCTTTCCTTTCTTACCAAATCGTACCACTCCTCTTCATGGAGATACCTTAAGTAACACTCGGTCTCCAAATTTGTATTCAAGAGGCTTACGCCTCTTATCAGCATAGCTTTTCTGGCGACTCCTTGACGTTTTCA
>BQNB010039408.1:0-48087 GCA_026074375.1 Tanacetum coccineum | reverse complement strand
GAGATATTTAATTTTTAAAAAATAGGTGGAAAGTGGTTTTTTTTATTTTTGATGAAAAAATGAGTGGCTAGGATTGGTTCATTGGGTCTATGACAAATATTGGGTCAATATTGAACTTTTGGCTTGAACATATTATATGTTTTTTTTTATCTTGGTATGCCTAAATTTTGTAAGTTTTTGTTTCAGTAGTTGTATCTTCATATGCTTTGATTTGTCACAATTCTATTATTTTTGTTAGTGGTTTTAATAGTTATAATTTTTTATTCTTTGGGTATGAGTTATTTTTTGGTTCTGTTGAAGATTGTGAATCTTGATTTGATTTGTGCATTTTATGGCTATGATTTAGTTTTTATTAGGTGGATATGAGTTAGTTTGATTATTTGGTTTGTGTTAAAAATTGATGAAGATGTTTTATAATGTGTGTTGAATTCAATACTCTGATAGTTTTTGGGTAAAAAATCAAATTTATGAAATGTACGTGGGACTCGAACCGTAGACAGAGCCTTCGACAAGGAAAGTCTTACCAACAGAGCACTTGGGTTTTATTAATATTTTGATAGTTGACTGATAGAGAAAGCCTAGTAGTAGTCTTGGTCTGCTTGTTATGCCACATATAAAGTTTTATATTACAACTATACTCATTTGAGATGTCAAAAAGTACTGTTCCTCCTAACAACTGCTCATGGCCCGATCCACTTACTTTAGCCCGGCCCACGTCATGACCCATTCCAATTACCCAACCCATCTAACTTCGGCCCAACCTTCAATCTTAGTCTTCGAGTCTTCTGCAAATTTCCAGAGAGTTCTAACTCTCACTCTAAAAGCACGCAGTCCTCTTTACATTCATGGATCCGAGGTCTCAACTGCAGTCGTGGTGATGATTCTAGACTGACAATTCATGGTCATGGTGGTGATGGTAGCCTGTTTATACTCCGAACTTCAACCATCAAAACCTCAAATCAAATTTGTGATCATATATTGAAACAGATTTGCGAGCCCTAGTTTGTGACGGTTGGGGATGATGATGACGAATGAATGATGGGTGACGTGTTTATGCGTTTGTGTTCCCTTCGAGTTTTCGATTGTTTCATAAAGCCATAGGAAGGTAACATGATCTTTTAGGCTTTCCTTCATTTCACTTTTGTTTTGCTGTTGGTTTACTGTTTTTATGGGTTTTGATTGTTGGTGGGTAGTTTGGAAATCAAGTACTGATATTGTGATTTTTTTTTAATCTAGATGTAGGTATAAAGAAGACCATTGGAAAATCATATTGAAAAGTTACTGATTGATTGGTTTATGCTTCAGAGGAAGTGGTATTGCATATTTTTGATGAATGGGTTCAATGTCGTTGTTCTTCTAGCTGCTGCTCCTGCAGTTCATGTTACACAGGTAATCGTTTTTTTTTCTTATGAGTAGATGCTTATTAAGTATGGCGTGTGCATAGTAGCCCAAAAAATGTTTCCTTATCACTATCATAAATATACAGAGTACATCTTTAAAAATATGTTACAGTAGCAGTCATTGCTTTTGTGTAAGTTAGTTTTGTCATAGATGTGATAAAGTGTTGTACTTTTATGCCGTGATTATGAGTGACACTTTTCTATGGTGTGATGTTTGAAACAGGGTTTACTGATACGTCATAAGAAGAGCTCAACAAAGGGTTTAGACTATCTAAATCAGAGGTATGACTTGCTCAGAGGTATGATTTGTGTAGTGAACCAGTGTGTAGTACATTCTGCTTATTTACCCTCATTATGTGACGTTCTGATCTTAATGAGCAATGCAAGTATATTATTGTGCAATAGGACTCAGAGTTGTGATTGTTAACTTCTGTAGGTGAAATGGTTGGTTTATGAACCGATGATTGTTAATCTCAGCTTTGATATGTGCGTAGTGAACCAGCCGATTAATAAGATTGGATACGTAAGTAGAAACAAACTTAAACATGTGAACTGTATATATTGACTTTTGTTCGGATTACAGACTAATTAATTACTTCTATTTTAAAACAATATGATAAAGTCTTTATGTTTCTGAGACAAAATTTGAATCGGGATATTAAGATAATTAGATTATGAGAAAACCCATTTAAATGAGTTTAAACATATCAGTAAAATCTAAATCTCTTTATTTATTTTTGGTTTCACATTAATGAAGCATGCAACAAGTTTCGCAATACCCGTTAATATTTTATAAACTATATGTAATGCCATCATTGTCATATGTTATAACTTCGGTTTTGTTTTTGTTGTGTATTTTAGGATGATCTTCGGAAATTTGATATTGTGGCTGATATAAACACAACGTAAATACCACCACTTGCAGATGGTGTCAAGTTTGAGTTACACTCACAATACCTACAAACTTTATTTCTTATTAGTTTTTTTAATTTACTTGATTAAAGAAGGTGAATAATAAGGTGGTAGCAGATGGTGATACTACAACTGGCAGTTGTTGAACGAAATGAAGCACATGCTGAGAAGAACTACACTAAAGAATATAACCTAGAGAAACAAAAAAAAAGCAGGTTATCGGTAATTACTCATGTCTACGCGATAGGAATATTTCTGTTTTTTCAACTTTCTTCTGAATCAGTAGTAAACGTGGACACGGACACAGGGATATCGCATATTAATAACGAAGACATTCTAGCATGAAAGTACAGGATTAGGCAAAGGTATCTCGAATGGATTTGTGTCTTATAATGATACTGCACATTACTATAATAGATATATGTTTGTTTGTGATGCGTTGATTATTTAAGTTTATGTGCAGCAAAAATCATTCTGTTTGGTCCCGATATTATAGAATTACACCGATAGCTAAATCTGCTCCGGAAAGGTTTGTTCTTTTTTTCATAACTTATTGTGTCATTTTATCATTTTTATGCTTGGCTTTTTCATTCATATCATGCATTCATACCAGTTATCCTGTAACAGTGACATAAATGAGCGACCAAGGGATGATGCAGAATGGGTATGTGACAGTGCTATAAATTCTGAAATAGAGGCATAATTGAGGCCTTTATTACTTAAGCTTGGGAATGCTCATAATATGGTTGGAATACAGGTGACACGTCTATTTACAATTGCATATAAACACACCCAAGCATATGCAACATATGCATGAATGTATATTACAGTTGGTTGTTTGTGTCGTTAAAAGCCAACTGTTGGACTGACGAAAAAATTAACGTCCCGCTGCAACGCGCGGGCTATTTAGCTTGTTATGATATCATAATGAATCGAACAAGAATTGGTAAAGTTTTCGTATGAGAGGGAATGGGTTGGACCAGCCCATATTACATATTTCAAATAGGCTAATGTGTTAATTATCTGCAAGAAAAGCTGTATCATTATATTTGTAAGCTGTATCATTGCATTTGTGTTTTCTGATCTATATGATTATAGATTCGTTTGATTGTCGTGGGTCACGAGTTATAGTTTTGCACATACGAGTATTTGTTTTTGTTTATAGCTTATTTTATCAATTAATTTTACAATTAATTTAACATTCCATAATTTTATATAAGTAGGTTTTTTAAAATTTATTTGTTTTAGGGGATCGCTCAATCATTTATGAATGACGTTGTGTGATGAAGATGAACAATTGATTTGTGCTTTTTAGATAGCGGGCATACATGTTCTCGAAGCCGTGCATATATGTTTTTGAAGCCGTGCATATACGTTTTTAGAAAACGTGCACAAATGTTATAATGAATTTGATAACACATTTGTTTTTACTTGATATCAAATTTTGTATATGATATTTTTGTTGGTGGTTTGTTAAAAAATTCAAACGTCATATGTATTAACTCTTATGTTTTTTGTTTTAAAATTTGAAGTATAAAGAATGTACACTAAAAAAAACATGTGCAATTTACACCTAAAGCAAAACTCATTGAAGTTTATTAAATTATATACTATAAATATATGTAAAATCACATTTGAAAAAAAAAACATTTATTTTTCCAGGATTACATATATGCATTGTTTTTTTTAAACATGTACGCTCGAAAAAAAAGTGTAAAAAAAAATATTATTTTTAATTCTGAAAAATAAGGGATTTAAAAACGTTTTTTATTCAAAAATAGAAAAAAGAAAATAAAAATTGCAATTGACTAATATACCCTTTTCAATTAAATGAAAACATTTAATATTAACTAAATTTTGATTGGTTGAAAAGAGTTCTGTAAAGTTCTGTACTTAAAATTGGTTTTCAATATAACGCGCCCCTACATTATCATGTGTATATATATATATGGTATATATTATATATATATATTTATATATAATATATATATATATATATATATTATATTTATTTATATATATAATTATATTATATCTATTTCATTTATTTATTTTTTTAAACCCGCCCGACGGGCGAGTTCGCTTCAGGCATTTGGTTTGTTAAGAGGTGTGTTTTTCTTTGGCTTAATTATTCCGAGTGTAGAGTCCAATCAATTTTTCTTTATTTGTATATGTTCAATTAAGTGTTATGTCATTATTTTGGCGGTTTTTTTGGTTATTAGCGGTTTTTTTAATGGTCATAAGGTAAGTATAATCAGCTTGTGTTTTTTTTAATTTGTTTAATTAAATGTTATGTGACAAAATATTTAAGATTTAGAAGTATATCGCAAGTTATCACTATATCTTGTAGTTGCCCATGTTTGAAAATTGGACGTGGCAAATATAAACCAAACTTTTGAAATAGATTATTCATTAAGGATTTACGTACACGAATTAAGTAACAAAGAACAACGATCACAAATATGTTTCATTATTTTATGAAGGGAATAATATTCTTTATATTTGAATGTAACAATAAATAATTTGGTTTGTAACTATCAAATAATGAATGTAAATAAGTTTCATTATTTTTTGATGTGAATAATAAGTAATTTTTGAAAGGAGTAATTGTGAGCTCTATTGGATGTTTATTTCACATATATTAGTTGTTAGCAGGATGAATAGATTAGCATGTGAATTGTAGGCTAATAACATGTAAGAAGGTTATATTGTATCTCTTTAGAGCTCAAAAATTATAAGGAGGTTTTATTTCTTTGTGTTTGTTTCTTTGAGTTTTACTACAACCTGCCTTCTTCCGGTTTGTATAACTTTGTGGTTTCATTGTTTTAGCTAAGTGTGCCTTCTTGCCCAAAATGTTTTGCTTGCAGAAGATAATTTTTGTGGTCAACTTGTTGCGGTTGCAGCAGCGAGAGTCATTAGCTCGCTTGGAGACATTATTGGTAGAGATGAGATAAGTTCTTCATGATGCTTTCCCATGATCACTTCTAGTGCAACAACTCCAAAACTAAACACATTGCATTTCTCTGTCTCCACCATCGTATAAGCAAGCTCTACATGGAAGGAAACATGAGAATACCAAAAAAATTGTTATAACATAGATAAATCTGGGAATAAGTATAGTACGTATATATAACTTTAAAAATATATGGTAGTTACCTGGTGCAATATAGCCATAGGTACCCACAACCGCGGTCCAATTGGATGAATACATCTTTAGAAGCTTGGTTGTTCTAAAATCCGAGATATATGCCCATAATCAGATTCGAGAAGAATATTAGCTCCAGAAATGTCTATGAAGTATACCATCCATTCTGCTCTTTGCTTCTCAAAATCATTAATCTTATAACATACATGACTAATCTATTTAAAAAATTGCACCACCTCTCCAATGCTCCATACAGGTCAAAGTTCCCAGATTAAATCAAGTATTATCCAACATACTTACGCTGTTAGATGTAGACATCATCGAAGTAGAAGTAGCAACCGTTGACGGTAATGAAGGTTGGCTGCCAACATCGATTAATGCATCAGGTGGGTAGTCAAATGGACATTCTTGAGTCGCCACATTCTCTATGAAACCGATGTTAGAAGCAATGATATTAGATCCCACATCATTTGCTGCGCCACAAAAAAGAACACATACAAAAAACAAATATTCAAATATCTGAATGCATACACAACGCTAAATAATGAAATATGCAATTACTACCTGTTTAATCATGGTTGAAACTTTGAATCTCTACCGCACATAAAAGCTGCCCTATCCATAAAGGAATAAAAGAATATTGTACCCTTATGCTAAAAACTGCTAGCAACCATCTTATATCCATTTAAAAAAAACCTTTATATCTAACCTAAAGCACATTTTCTATAGTAAGTTTTTTGACCAACATGTACATACCTTTTTGATCATGCCAGTTAAGTGTAACTGAACATGAACCAAGCATAAACAAAATCGATCTTTCGATGCAAAAAAACATCCAAAAATTGAGACCCTAATTGTTGCTTTCTTACTTACTGCAACAAAAAATGAACTGATTAAGTTCAACTGAACACAATCAAGTATAAGTGGCACAAAAAAACCCCCAAAATTGACACGCTATCTTTTATCAACAGCCCACTTGAAAACCGGCATAAGTCTGCCCTAAATTGTCGATTTGCGTGACGCTATTTAGTATATATGAAAATATCAATCTTATACTCTACATAAGCAGTCGTGAATCACTTAGCTTGTTTTAGTTTTACTAAAGGTAACAATGTTTGTATGAAAATGAACTTCAAAAGCACTTGTTTACGGATAGTTTGGAATACAAAGATCTTATCTAACCTGATGCTGTCTGAACATAGTCATCAGTTGTGGGGTTCACTGGAACTTACTTCCATTTTGAATACTTCACCCCTTTTATTTCCCAGAGCACTCTGATATTTCAGAATGTGAAAGAAAAAGTGCTTCAAGCTCTGCTGGTGCAACCTGAAATTTATGAAACATATAACATACTGTAAACCAATATTTAGCATGAAAGAATTTTAAAGAACTAAAATTGACAGTCTTATCTAAAAACGGAATCAGGTTATGATTAATTTGTTCGTTCAGAACTGAAAAAAGTGAGCCATTTGACCCGTTACCTCTTTGATTCCATTCTTCATTATAAATCAATTATTTGAACATATTACCTCTTTGATTTATAATGGGTCGATACAGGATCCCCTTTGCTTCTAAACTACTCAAATGAAAAATATTGGTTATAAGGAAAATATTTTAAATGGTTCTTTTACTCCATGCTCTGTCATTTTTATTCATTGTTATACTCCACCTTATGAATTAGACTATTAGATTCAGAAATGCTTAGCGAGATTTATAAACATTAGTCATTTACCAATGTGAAGCTCAAACAACATGGAAAACAGTAGCCTGCTATTCAATTTACAAATACTTACCGATATCAAACACCATGTCCTCCAAGAGCTGCATCAAGTTCAACTGTCTTTAGGGCTGCTGCTCGAACTTCATCCTGTAAACAAAAAAGTAAAGAGTAAAATAAATTGAATAGAAGAGTAGGACTAAATTGTATAAACGGGATATGAGATTTAGATTGAATAGAGTATTTCAAAGTGAAAACGCGCCTAGCTTGTGTCTTTGCCTAGCCAATAATGGATTTCATAGCGTAATGCACCACTTTTCAAAGATATATATATATAGGGGCGCGTTCAAGTAAGAAGGTTAATTTTTGTGAGAAGGAAAGAAGAGATCATAGCCATCCATTCATCCCCTCCATTATTCGATCTAAAGGCTTAGATTAATCCACAAATTACACTAAATATGCTACCAGGGGTATTTTTGTCAATTCAACCCACCAAACATCATATATAATTAAAAAAACACACATAATCCCACTTACAAGGTGAAACACAGACTTAATCCTCTCAATAATGCCAAACTCTGATCAAACCACCGTTTCCATCAAACTCCGATCAAACCACCACTACTCCTCCATAATTATTGCTTCACCTTCTTCTACCGTCGTTCAACCGTCGTTCACCGTCGTTCTTCAACCATCGTTCTTTAATCTTCGTTCTTCAATCGTCGTTCTTCAACCATCATTCACCACCCACCAACAAAGCACATTAGACCACGACAAATTCATCACCAACCACCGACTAACCACCGCAATAAATCGCATTAAATAATACCATGAATCAAACCATAAAACGATAGATATGAAAGAAGAAATGCTGTATTCAGATCTTTTTGGGGTGGAAAAAACAAATGCTGGAAATTTCTTTTTCAATTAGTTACTTTTTTACTGGTTTTAGGGTTTTGATTTTTTTTGTTTTGTAAATGTTAGATCTTGTCACATGTGAATATGATATATGATGCTCTATGTTATTGATTGTTTTAGATATGGTTGCTTCTTGTTTCGATTTTAGTTGAAATTAAGCGTCCTTTACTTTTTTGATCTTGATTGATGCTTAGGTGTTATTCGCCCTCTATTTAAGTTTTGTAGGAATATCTTCACCCGTTAAAATTTTATTGATGTTATTTTAGTTTTGTAAGAATATCTTCACATGTGAAATCTTTTATCGAGGATTGATGCTTCGGTTATCTTCACCCGTGAAAATTTTATTGAAGGTTACTTTAGTTTTGTAAAAATATCTTCACATGTGAAATTTTTTTATCGATGATTGATGCTTTGGTGTTAGTCGTTCTATTTAAGTTTTGTAGGAATATCTTCACCCGTGAAAATTTATTAAAGGTTGTTTTAGTTTTGTAAGAATATCTTCACATGTGAATTTTTTTATCGAGGATTGATGCTTTGGTGTTAGTCGCGTTCTATTTAAGTTTTGTAGGAATATCTTCACCCGTGAAAATTTTATTGAAGGTTATTTTAGTTTTGTAAGAATATCTTCACATGTGAAATTTTTTATCGAGGATTGATGCTTTGGTCTTAGTCGCGTTCTATTTAAGTTTTGTAGGAATATCTTCACCCGTGAAAATTTTATTGAAGGTTATTTTAGTTTTGTAAGAATATCTTCACATGTGAAATTTTTTATCGAGGATTGATGCTTTGGTCTTAGTCGCATTCTATTTAAGTTTGGTAGCAGTATCTTCACCCATGAAAAGAAGATACCCTCTTGATCTGCAACTACTGATCTTTCTCAGTTGCTTTAGTCTGTATTTCTACTCATTGAACCAGGTGTGTATCCAAAACTACAATGTTGACCTAATACATGGCTTAACAGGAGTTTTTGACTAGTAGTTATTCGCTTATAAACTGTTACTTATTGGTTTTGAATCTCTTATAGTAAAGAGTGTCATTGTGCGTGAGGTATGTTACTAATTTGGATTTACGTTGCTTTACTTTTTTATTTAATTAATTACATTTACCTAACCGGTGAATGTTGTGTAATTTGTTTTCTTATTGAATGTGTTTCGTGAATGGCGTGAAATTGTTACGTGTTTCGAGGTATTCACGCAAAGTTAGTCACGAAGTAATGGATATTTGAAAGATTTAAATTGAGGCATGACAACTTCCATGGCTGTTGTATTATCTATTTACATAGTGAATATGTATTGGACTACTGTCAATGCACGACTTTGTTTCATGTTTGGAGATATTTGCAAGTTAATAATGAAGTTACCAAAATTTAAACCATCTTAACTGAGGCATGTGCATATTTTTTCAAAGGAAGTGTGTAGGATAGTTTAGTGTACTAAGGTCGAAAGTGTTGTCCAGCTTCAGTCAATACATATATCATGTTTCGGATTACAGATTTTATGCATAAACTGTTTTTGGTTCTTTCCCAAATGTCATAGATATGTCATATGCATATATTTTTACTGACTGTAATGTGGTGGTGTAATCAGTCACAACACGTTTTTCCAAATAATTTATATTCTAGTTCATGTAATTACGAACTTCATGAAAATGTGCAGAATGGCTTCAGAATCTGACTCGTCGTCTCAACCTCTGCCTAAAGTTAGTGATGTTAAGACTTCCACATCCACCGCCACTGAGCAAATTAATAGTTATGCAGTTGACTCATCATCTCAACCTACGACTAAAGTTACTGATGTTAAACCTCATACATGAATTGTCACCGAGCATGTTAATATTTCCGCAGTTGACTCATCTTTCGTGGAACCTACACCCATTGTGTCATCTTCAAATGAAGTTCCAAATTTACCCAAAACTGCAACATCAGCACCAAACAGTTTATAGAATGGAGGTACTGGAAAGTAGGGCTTTGCACAAATTGCAAATGGGTTTGGTTTGAACTTGGGTCAAAGAACGCCTGCCTCATTATCCATCTGAGTCCCCATAACAACCTTGTAATCATCTGTGGACGAGTCATAGCCAAAACCAAAACATAATTGCGACCTGTCAAGAACCTTAGGAATCCGGGGACAGTTTGCAGTTTTTTAACCTCTCTTGTCAAAGGATTTGTTACTACAACTTGAGTATTAATGAGGGAGGTAGTGAAACATACAAGGCCGAGCAATGCGGGTAGTGTAGCTTCAGGTTCTATATCAGCCGTTCTTCAGTCTTGAGTTGTGTATCCAGGAAGGAATGTGGCACATATTTTATAATAGTAATCGGCAATTTTAGTATCCCAACAAGATTAAGGGTAGCAGAAGCTTCTCTTTTGAAACAATAGGTATACATTTTATCCAATCTAATGTTACTACAAAATAGGATTTAGCATTTCTTTTTTGTTTCCGATTGTTCTTTCTTCAATTTAGGATACCTATTAATGTGAATTCTAGATAGAAATTATTCTCGAGCACAAAGCATTGGTTTTTCCTATGGTGAAGCATCCGTTTGTTGTGGGATTTTTGGTTGCTAAACTTCTAAAGTTGGAAATAAGGAAAGAAGAGGATGATGTAAAACCAGGCTCACTCTCCGAGGATTCTTATGCGGTTTACCCATACTCAATCCCAAAATCATGGGAAATCCAAAGCTTTGTAGATAAAACATTGAAAATGCACAGTTTCTCTGCTGAACAGAGATTAAATGCAATAAACATCTCTCGCTCTGTCGCTATGGCGTATGTTATGGATCAGGTAAATGACCCGTAACTCACAATTGTTGATTTAGTGTCTAATGTTAGACTGAATGTTTAGAATACTCGTATGATTCAATCATACTTATTTTCTGTTTATGTTTAACGACAGAAAGCAATGTTACTTCAGCAATCTTCATGGCAAAACAATGTTAGGATGAATAATTTGGTTGAGCAAGTAAGGTTCTTTCTTCATATACAATATACTCAAAAAAATCCCATCTTCATGGCTATTCTAGACATATAAACTTCTTTGATTTATGATCATATGTTTGTCTATCTGCAGATTCATGGTCCACTTTCTAGCATCCATACCTTAAGCAAAATGTTAGCGGTCACTATGAAGAAAAATTCAAGATAAATTCAAAAACTCCACTCCTCACTGCAAAAACTCGGGTGTTCAAGTACACTACATCCTGGTGATACGGTAGTAGTTGTGACTTGTCCCATATCTCTTCAAAACACAATCACTGCTTGTATTGCAAGGTAAGATAAATACAATTCTCCATGATTGTGTGTATGATAATCGACTTTAACTATTTCACTTTTTATTGGCAGACAATGTGATCGTAAGATTAAACTTATAACTGATGTGCAAACATTTTTCTGCCTGTCCTTAGCTGTGTTGATCGTAAGAGCGGCGATTTCGGTCTTGAAGAAATGAGTAGAGAGTATTTACAATGGAGGGTGACAACGAGCCCAATTCTGGTGATTATCATGCTCCTGTTAGAGAAACAACTGATGTTCATATGAATGTTGCTGATTTAGAAGGAAATGAAAATGTTGATCCACTGTAGTCATCTGAGCAGAACACTCAGGTTGCACAAGATAACAATCAAATTGCTTAGTCTGACGAGACAGGTGCAGCGAGCATAGCCCCTAATGAAAATGGTATAGATCCAAACTTCTTGGAGGCACTTCCTGAAGATTTGAGAGCTAAAGTACTAGCTTCACAACAAGCTCGGTCTACACCAGCACCGGCTGTTTCTTCTCTTGTTGCTGAAGATATTGATCCGGAATTTTTAGCAGCTCGTCCTCCAGATATTCAAGCAGAAGTTTTAGCCCAACAACGTGCATAAAGGGTTGTGCAGCAGGCCGAAGGACAACCTGTTGATATGGACAATGCTTCAATCATAACTACTTTTCTGGCTGATTTACGTCATGAGGTTTGCATGATGAACTTAACCACTTAAATCAGTTTCTAAATATGTTAAATAGGCAACGACTGTACTTCCATAAGAAAAATAGACAGTGATAGTATTCGCTTGATTTTATTAGGTCAGAGTATTATGGATAGTAAGATATGCTTTAGTATGCATGATTTGACTAGTCATTGATGTACGGTTAAGTTGATCATAATTAGGGAGGGACTGTCTCTTGAAAGCAGACTGATTTTCTTTTTATATAATACTTTCTTTATTTTTAGTAGAAGTATTATTTAGGTCCTATCAGTACACTAAATTCTGCTGTTCACTTGTTTCTAGGTGCTTTTGACGTCTTCAGAATCAGTTCTCTCAGCCCTGCCCTCTTCACTACTCGCTGAAGCACAAATGCTCAGAGATAGAGCTATGAGTCACTATCACGCTCGTAGCTTGGCTGGAAGTAACCATAGAGTCTTTACCCGGAGGATTGGCACAAGATTTGACAGACAGACAGTAATTTCAGAAAGCTTAAAAGGAATGGAAGTTGATGGGGAACCTCTTTTAGATGCTGATGGGTTAAAAGGATTGGTCAGGCTATTACGACTAGCACAGGTAACTGTGGCTCTACATAATAACTTAATTGTTAAAGTTACTTTTGTCATTAATGTTGATGCACACTCCTTATAAAAAATTGACCTTTAACTTCTTGCTGTCAGCCCCTTGCAAAAGGCCTTCTGCAGAGACTCTTTTTAAAGTTATCTGCACATGGTTACACAAGGGAAAATATTGTGAATCTGCTACTTAACATGATCAAACGAGACTCCCGACATAGTGTGACTTTACCAACAGACAATCAAATAAGGAAGAATGAAAATATATGAGACGGCAAGGGCTATGATAGGATGGTGACAGCTACGATATAAAGATATGGGGAAGAGCAATAAACTGTAACACACACGTTTAACGAAAAATCTTAGGAAAATACAAGGAATACACCAAAGCGAGGTCTAGATTAAGATTAGAAGGATGAGTACGCACCTTAAAACTCATTCATGGAACGACATTGATCTACACAACAAAAAAAAACAACAAGCGAAGGTAGAAGGGGGTGGAGGTCTAAGTGATGGGAGATAAAGATTGGAAAAATCAGACTATGAATAAACAAAAAAGTAATGTAGAAAAAGATTCTTAGTACTAGGCGAAACTATGAAGTTAAAGAAGTTCTAAAATATACGAGGAGAAGAATGTCTGACAGGAACAAAGCCGTCAGCCGCTGAATTGGACAGGCATGAACCTAGTATGTAACACGAACACCAACATTCAGTCCAAAGTATTAAAATGAACAAACAAGATTTGCGAACGAAACAAAAAAGAGATACGAGGATGATTACGGACATTTAAGATTGATTACACAGACAGAAAAACAGGCAAGAATATTAAAAGAAAACAGTAAGGTAATTAAGAAAAAAACTGACAAGTGGAAAGAACAAGGGATTTGGAAAACAAATTAAAACATTGAAAGAAAGACAAATGCAATGAAAGTAACAAGATCAGCACCAATACAGTCGTATAGAGAAGACACATATAAAGCAAATTAACAGGGGCACTGCAAAGAAGTAGAAGCTAACAAAGTACTA
The DNA here is from genome assembly GCA_026074375.1 of Tanacetum coccineum. Classification (NCBI taxonomy): domain Eukaryota; kingdom Viridiplantae; phylum Streptophyta; class Magnoliopsida; order Asterales; family Asteraceae; genus Tanacetum; species Tanacetum coccineum. The sequence goes on along the minus strand of BQNB010039408.1, from coordinate 34,434 downwards.
GAGAAAAAGAAGATCAAGCAATTAATTACGAAGCGCAGTAAGGGTCGTGCGTTACAGGGTTACCGGGGGGCACAGTGAGGGCACCAAAGGACTAGAAATAAACTAAATAACGGCATAGGTAACGATAGAACAATTAAAAAAGTATTAATGATCAGTGGAATTACAAAGTTGAAGAGAAGAAGTTTGCATAGCTAAAGCAAAAGGTGTACGTAGGTAATACGATAGAAGAAAATAAGTAGTAACAACAAAGGAGAAATATAATTTCTTATGAAACACAGGTGAAATGGTTATGTAAATCATGTAAAAGTTTCCGAGATCGAGTATAGATGTGGTTGTACAAGAATTTAGGCAAAATGAGAGAAAAGTGTAACGATGTGTATGCATATCGCCTGAGATTGGTAGATGCAAACTACTATAGTATGAAAGGAAATGATTGAGAAGAACGTTGCAAAAAATCAAAGCAGGGAAATACCCTGGGAGACAAAAAGCGGAGGGGAGCTAGCAAAAATTATATAATGAAAGAGGAGCAAGATATCCCATAGTAAAAACCAATGGAGCATTCTGGGAAAAAGGTCAGAAATATATGAATAATCAGTCCCTATCAAGGATAAACAAGGCAGAAAGTTGAATAAGTAAACTAGTCTCAACAGGAGTAGTAATATCTTGCAAAAGTAGGCAAAATCAAAACTTTACAATCCACGTTCTAATAAACGCGAGAATAACTAATAAGGAATATAACGGGGAAAATAGAGAAAACGTACTCAAAGTCACGTAAAGAAAGGTCATGAAAAAGAAAAAAAATTTGAGAGTTCATGAAATCAGAAAGGTGTAAGGTTGATAATTTCTAAAGACACGGATTACTAGGGGGGGGGGCACAAAGAAGACTTAAAGAAGTCATTGCAGAGGTGAAACAGTCAAACCACAGGAACAGGATATAGAGCTAAGAAAAATCATATAGGAGAAGATTCATTTCAGTAATGTGTAAATGTGAAAGGAAAGATAACTAATTAAAGACAACATAAACGTATACATACGTGCAATTAAGTGAGATGACGGGATATTAGAGATTCGGTTCTAAAATATAGTAAAAGCGGTGAAATTAAGAAAAATTGGACGCATAAGCATACGAATAGAAGAAAAAGCGCCCCTCAAACCCAAACTCAAATTCTAATGAAAAGGTCGACGGTGTCAAACAGCAAAAAGGTAGGCTGAGAGACAATGAAATACAGGAGAAACTCTATCAGAGAATCCACACTAGGATTCGAACAAAAGAAACGTAAGAGAAATAGAGACGAGAAATATTACTAGACTAAGATATACTGAATATGAATAAGAACACATAGGAAACAATACACAAAAAATCAACAAAAGAAATTAAAAAATAAATGGAGGGAATGAGCTAAATACAAACTCAAACCAGTAAAACAGGGGCCCGAAGTACATAATATGACAAATTACAAGAGCAGCGTACAACTTGGCATGAAAGTAACAAACATACAAGCGGGATCGGAAATAAGGTGCATAGCATGAACAGTCTATAACATTGGGAACAGAGCAAAAAGATAGGGGGGGGGGGTGGGACAACTGGATAAAGGTAACAAAGAACGCGACAAATTAGTCCAAGTCCCCAAGACAGGTGTACATTGGGAGCAGTTAGACGACCACCAGGGAACGAGAGAAACAACCCGCTTTGGGCCAACGAACCCCCATATAAAAACAGAGAACCAATCACCCCAACGGACAGCCGACACGGGGCCATGCCGCAACAACACGCATCACACTCAACATGCAGGTAGATTCAGATATTCGCCCGGCCCGACAAGCGTCACCGACCTATAGTCACCACAAGAGCCCTCATTTCTCTAACGGGTGAACAAATTCCCCGCCACTTCACAATGAAAAATCAATTGAACATTTAATCTAAAGCCAGTTGCGAAAATACTACCAAAGAACCATAGTCAGGGGGTGTTGGATGCAGAAATTGAATCAGCAAACGATAACAAAGGGGGGGGGGGTGGAATACAGTGTACTTGATAATAAGAACTACTTGCAAGAAGAATAGTTGTGGTAACGAGAATGATATGAACTAAACTTAGTATAAGGATATAAAAAAGAAATGTATCAAAAAGTAACAATAAAACTTTAAGAAACTCGGGAAATTCCACAATAGAAAGCGACATAAGATAATAGCCAAAAGCCAGAAAATAAGATGATAGCAACGAATTAACAAAACAAAATGAAACAAAATGTGACATCTCTTCCAGGGGTGTCATTTTGTAATTAAAGGAAACAGATGCGAGACGAAAAAGCAGGGGCGCAAGACCCGGAAGGCAAAACGATACTACATGTACTAACAGAATAAAGTGTTAGAAAATAGTCTAAGGTAAACAAGACTAATAAAATGCCCTAATCAACTACCCAAGACACGAAAGAAAATAAGCGCCTGCAAAAACCAGAACACTAAAAAGATGTATATTCGTACAGCTGAAGACCCTCCCTGACGTCCACTACTCTCCACTCTCACGCAAACTACCAGCCGACGCTCCCCACCCACAGTAAGACCACGGTACCCCTGATTGCATGTCCACAAATAGCAGCTACTAAAATTAAAAATCTTATACAACAGCACATGCACCCGGCGTAAATAGCCGGTACGAGACGAAAAGCCAACAAGCGGGAGAATGGTAAAGGCTAGAAATAATGTCAAAAAACGGTGCGAAAAAGGAGTACATAGTGGACTTACTCCTGGAGCATCGACGGACAGAAGCGAGAGACGAGTACGACCAGGATGCAGGTACACAAAGAAGACGTGAAACGATTCGTGAAGGAACGAAAAGGCGAGAAGGGGAGGCACCACAGTAGTAGAAATAGCAGGAATGAAATACTATAGAGATGAATTGCATCAGTCACGCTACAGTCGGGGGTCAGGCACTATAACTAAAAAAGGCTAGAGAAAACTCGAGGAAGCAAGGAATGGAATAATCTAAGAAATTAAAAACGCAGAAGTTTTTATTAAAGATATGAAGCACATCATACAAAAGAAGAAAGGAACGATTTAGAGAGCAAAGAGAAAATAAGTGTGAGCGATATTGAGCGGTAAAAAAACATAATAGAATTTTGTCTTATTTTTAAGCCTATTTAGAACATATTTGGAATTGGAATTAGTCGTTAACGGAAACGGACCTCACACACCGCTACACTAGGGGGTGTAATGACATCAATTATACCTAAACAAAGACTCATATAAGGCACATCAGAACGGATCCCCGACGAATGAAAATTTTTTCATAATGGAGGGCATAATCCGGCGTGTCAATGAAAGCAGGAGGAAGATAAGAAGATAAATAACAAATTAAGGTCATAGAATCCAAACAAGTACAACAGAGGAAGAAACCTTAAGTGGAATTAGAGGAAGAAGAAAATAAAGTACGAGCAATAGGAGAATCATTACGCGTAGTCAAGTCGAGCCAAACGGACACCGGTTTCTCACGATTATCTGACGTAGTCATGGAATGCAGAAGCAGAATGCACATTCAAGCGATACGAATAAAGCAGCCTCCAGAAAGGAATGCCGGGGTTCCCAACCATGAGAATAGAGACGGGGGAGAAGTCAATTGGAGATATGGATAGGGTAGCAGCGGATTATATAACACATCCACAATACAGGGGACAATCACAACTAAGCATCACCAAACCACACGCAATAGTACAGTACAGACCGGCCGAATAGGAAGTGATGAAGGAAAGAATAACGTTTTAGAAAGGTCACCTCAAAATTGACGAGTTCACAATCGAAAGACAACATAGAGCAAGAATTATTCATGGACAGTGCCCCTATACCCAGCTCGACCGTCGCGATACAGTATACGTAATCCGGTCACAACACGGAGCGAGAGTCTTCGAAACCATCTCGTAAAGAAGATTCGTAATAACGAACGAATAAAGATACCATACTTCCAAAGACGATTCAATGTCACTGAGACGTTTAATATCATATAAAAAATTACATGCTGTCTCAACAAATAAATAGAAGGGTATATCAGATAGAGACCGACGCAGAGAGACCAGCTGCCGGAAAAAGTGAGGAACATAAGTAAGGAACACGCATCTAAAAGCCCCGATAGATCAATTTGCTTTAAAACTGCATCCGAGGAAAAAACTAGAAGAATAGGTAGCAAAGACAATCTCACGCACATCAAACTGAAACTGGACGCCAAAAGAAATGAATGAAAGGCAGAAGCGGCTGGTTCAAAAATTAGAAGAAAGCACCTGAGAGTTACTCAAAGTCATACATCGAATACATCGTCTAAATATTGAAGGCATGCGAGTAATCCCTCAAGAAAAACGACGTACAAACAGGACGCTACAAAAAGACAATAACCGCTTAGTACCATTAGACTAGGGGGAAAAGGAGCACGAATGACATCCTTGACGTGCACAGACACCTACCTCAACAACAAACCCGGCCTCACAAAGAGTTCCCTCACCACAGTACACTCTGGCCCGGTCGAGCGGTGACCTTGAGATCAACCGTAACACTACTCCACAATGTTAAATCAAGAAGATGTATGGCCATAAACGAGTATGGGTCACATTAGTGGTCAGGATCATAAAGGTTAAGGGCAACAAGTAGCCAGTTGGCAAAGCTAAAAGCTAAACCCAGCGACACATCTAGAGAAAACATCGTCAGCACGAAGTGACATTCACAAACTTACAGTACTTAAGGTATTATAACTGAAATAAACAAGGCGTACAAATCAAAATAGTGTAATCAGAATGATAACACAATGTGTTAGAGGACGACAAGGTGGAAAAAAAGGCATTCACTGAAGAAGGGAACGACTAAAAAGTAAGGACAAAAAGTTACAAATAGAAAACTAATGATACTTCGTGCAACGACAAGCCAATAAAGATTAAACAGGACAGGGAGAGGCTTTACAAAGTTGACAACCAAGAGTACAGGGGGTAAAATGAAGGCGTAGGAACGATGAAGTTACTAAGAATGAATTCACAATGATGCTACATTATAAAGCGAAACAATAATAATGATCGTCGAAGCATAGAAGATAATACAGCAGAAAATTAGTATAGACGAAATAGTACCCGAACAGCACGAGAGAAAAATGGCATGTGCGGCCGTGACCGCAAAATACACAAATGAAAGACAGTCATAGAGATCACACAGACTGACCCGTGACTACTGGAAGACTGCTCCCTCATAACTGTAGTTACAACCAACCCCCATTTTTGGATCTTATAGCAAGAACTGTATCGAGCATAAAGGAAAAGGGCCTGCCATACGTCCCCAAAAGCAAACGGGGCACCGTAGTACGTGCAACAGAGAAGTAGAAAAAACACAAAATAGCAACGAGGCGAGATGACTGGATCGTATAAAGAAGATTAATACATGCGTTACTGCTGGTTGGCAACATCAATCCTCAAGATTGAACACAAGCGGAAAGAATGAGTACAAACGACTAAAGGAAGGGGGGGATAAAACCATTTGGACCGGAATCGTCACGGTTGGGAAAGTAAGAGCATAGGGCCCACAAAGATTATCTGTCTAAGAATCACAACATACCCGCAGTGGCCTACCGACAACTCGCGCAAAAAGAGTTCCGTGCACTCTGATGAAGTTTAAGCGACCCGCGACAGACTAACGAAACCAGAAAAGTCTACTATGGTGGGGGAGTGGGGGGGGGGGGAAAAAGGGGACGCGCGCTCCTCCACCCTGCGCATTAAAAACCACCTACCAAGACACAAGTCCACACACCTCATCCCCCCCAACTACGGCCTCCCAATAGGACTTAACACAGCGACGACAACTAACCCTTGTAAAGGTGAGCAGGTCCTCTATACAAACACAATGTCTTATGACCGGCAGATTGAAAGGACCATGCGAAACAGCTAAGTGTCATCCGTGGGACGAATGCCCAAAAGAACCCATAAACACATTCGAACGTGCAGCACCACGTTGAGAGAGACCCACATAGAATCGAGTGGTTAAAGGGAGGAAAATGAAGGTGTAATCAAAAGAACTATAAAAAAGAAGGGTGACAAAGGTTACGTGCTATACAGCACTATTAGACAGTGGTCCCCCCCTCCCGGTCGGTGTAGTATAAAGGGGAACGAAAGAGCTACATACAAGATACATCTACATTCACCACAAAGCGCAATGTTCAGCTGGAAATGGACGGAACTTTACCTATTGTGGGAGACGAGATCTACAATAAGTGCATTAAGTTACACAGAAACAAAAGCAAGAGCTCAGCCGTGAAGACAAGCGACACCACTATTGTTCGCGCACAGTTCATTCTAAACGCTCGACCGGAGCATATGCCAATGTCTAGGCCCTTACGATGAAAACTTATGTTCAATCATTGCAAAGCATAAGAATAGCTCATATACATCGAAATTGGGACCCAAACTATAAAGACGCCGGATACACCCGTGGAGATGACATAAGAAAGCACACTAGAGAAAAGCAAACGACATAAATACATTAGAAATCAAGGTAGAGAGGTCCAGTACAAATAGTGGCTTAGATCTCCCAACCGATTAATGAGAGTTCGAACACGAACCATTATTGTAGAAAGATTACGCTAACATAAAGACGCATGAAGTTAAAGAGGGCCAATAAACCACTAAGGTAACTTAACACATGGATCAGTATAGCAAAGATTCCGAAGAACAAACAATGGACTCTCTACACGCGAGCTCAGAATAAAATGCACTCACAAGGGAAAGAAAAGAGATGACTCGTAGGCCGTAAACTGCTTTGCCGCCGGCGACTCAACCGAAGAATAAAAGGACGGACAACACGCAAGAAAAAAAGACATATGACACGATGGTAAATAGGAAGACGGCAATCTACATGCTAAAACCAGTCTTTCACTGTGTGTAGAACAAACCCCTGAATGCCCACAACCCGACGTTCCCAAGATACCCACGCACTAGGACTACATTATGAAGTCGCAACCCATTATTTGATGTAAAAACAAGGATGTATTTAGGACTTGTCGTGAATTGATACGTAAAATCTGACTAACTGCAGATTTGCCATACACAGTATTCACGCGCAGATGAGAAATTTGGCACACCGGCAATAGAAAAGGGTAGAATACTACGCTGCAGAGTAAAAGAGACAAACAAGGAAGAATGGCCGCGGAGGAACCGAAGATCGAAATAAAAGACACACAACATGAAAAAACAGGTAAGGTAAATGTATGTTCTAGGGGTATAAAGATAAACATGGACAATCACGGTACCAACAGGAATAGGCGAGGGCACTACAAGTCTCTGAAGACCTCTAAGTAGCGCTGACATTAAACCACCTTCATATTATACTAGCACCGCAGACAATGGTAAAGTTTAAACTATTGGCAAGCAGATTGTGCAATAACGTAATGAATGGGGGGGTTCCATTATCGTAGTAAAAAACACTAAATAAGGAATTGACGAGTGATAAAACCGGTGACTTTGATCTGCATAAATAGTGAAGTAGTTCTGTTCACATGCCAAAGAAATGGATACATGAAATCGATATTGCATACAAAACCTTAAAGACATAAACCTCAGAGGGTGAAGAAGAAGCTTCAATTAGACAAACAGCGAAAATAACAGATCGATAATTACATAATCACTGTATTAACCTTGAAAGTGGTAAGTATTATAAAAACCAGGAAGAAAGATAGACAGACAAGAAGGAGAGACGTCGATCACGAAAGTGTGTCGAAAGAAGGATGAGGATGATTTGGGGATGGAAAATCTCAGGTTAATGGGGCCATGAGAAACAACGGACGAAGGGTTGTAGCTATAAACAACAGACACGAGCAAGGTAAACTCACAATTTGACAAAAGATATCTACTAACGACGGTCGAATATTAGATACTTGGACACGATAAACTTAAAGAGACCGGAATAGGTTATATTCGGAGATGTATCACTACTCAGACACTAAAGCGACCATCAACACAGCGAGGGGTGGGCATGGAGAGCGCGAATGGTGTCTGGAACAAAGTTCGCACAGGATAACTTAGGCAGACTAAAACCACCGCTTCGTAGGGAGTTAACACACGCCTCTTCACTCAACGACGCGCACCTACCAGATCCGCCACATCTCCACCCACCTACGTGTCTCGCTCTCAAATACATATTCCAACCTTTCTAAGCCCAATTTGTGGCGTAGTTTACGCCAGCTTAACCGACAGGAAAACAGCAATCTGGCTATGCAAGTAGCGCAGGCAATTTCTAAGACGATCAAACCGTCATCGCATCTGGCATAATCGACCTAGCTGCAAAGCTCAGATCTACTGCCAAGCGAAGAGCAACATCGTAATTTACGCTACGGACGATTAGAAGAGAGGGGGACTATAGGTCACAAAACGACGTAATCGAGACAGGGCAGGAGAAACTCACAGTCAGCAGCACCTGGACCACGGGAATAGAAATAGACTAAAATCGACAAAAACGTAAGCGGAACAGCCGTTCACAAACCAGGCGAGAACGATAACAGAGAGTAAGTGAATAATGACTAGAACGTACAACCAAAAAGCCTGCATGAAACGAGATAATCCAAACAGATTAACCGCGTATGGAGAAAAGGATTGAATGATGTGTCGTGTAAGCACAGATCGAAGAGCTAACAAGAAAGAAGCTACAAGGTAGGAAAGCAAAAAGCCGATGTTCAAGACGATAGAATTTAATATAACAAATTATGAATATCAAATCAGACGAGCAATGGATGGAGATAAAGTATTAGCGGGAGAAGATATACAGATGGTAATAAAAAAACGAAGGTAAACTATTAAAAAGAAACGATAGACAGATGAAAGAATCGAACACGATAGGTAAAGAAGGTCTTTGAAAGCGGGGAACAAAACGCAGTTGGAAGAAACATCTACTCTCCATCTAACAAGCATATGCTGGCGAGTTGAGGGGCAACAAGAATCAGCGTAAGATGAATCAAAAAATGCCGAATACTTCGTTCCAGACAGGCAGCGATGAAAATGGAGAAAGTTGCAAGGGACAGACATCAAGCTGATTTAAGCAGGAAGGCAAGACTAAGAACTAAGGTAAAGTAGCTAATACCGAGAATTATTAAGAGAAGATCGAATAAGTACTCGGTAAGTGACAAAAGATGGATATTAGAAAGAGGAAAGAAAGCCGCACACCAGATCTAAAATAGAGTAAAACGAAAATGCCAAAGAAGGGACGGCCTCAAATCCCACAAAAAGGACACATGAAAGTTCAAACGCACAGCAAAGAAGTTAGTCAACATACTCTGATCGTCAGGTCAAATAAAAAGCACATTGGAACGGGAAAGAAGAAGAACAAGAATGGGAGACAAAAAGAACAGGGTTTAAAGAAGTAGACATACTGAGTATACAAAAAACATAAAAAGAAGGGCAAAAAAAAGAGTACAAATAGAATGCATCTACTGGCTAGGAACCGTATCGACTCTTAAGTTCCCGGAACGGGAGCGGCCAAGTATCATGAGTAAGAGCATAACCAGCCCCCCACTTTAGGCCTTCGACCGCGAAACAATCCGCTGCACCAAGGAGATCTTGACACCAGCCACGGAGTACACAAGATTACAAGCCCGCCGACGGAAGGTACGAATCTAGGGAGTGATGGACTCCCCAATGGACGAAACGGGAGTACGTGCAACGTACAAGTCATCCCCCGACCGATAATCCCACGCGTCACCCCTACGTTAGCGGCCGAACAAACCTAGTTAACAAGCCGCCATCGCGAAACCCATGACCACAACTGCGCCATACGGGGAGGTAACTGTCCAATTCGCGGTCCTCAAAGCGACACGACGGCACCCATGCTGAGCACAGCAGGGGAGAATCTACACAGATAAGTGGCTAAGCAGTATAACGAATAAGGTAATAAAAAAGTTAGCAGATCAAACGGGTGGGAGAATTTCAACGGGAGTGAAGGAAACAGAAGATCGTTGAGAAATGTTATTGACGTAGAAGAAGCGATCAAACAGCTCTGGCGAGACACAAAAGAACAAAGACGACATGAAGATGTACAAAACACGATGCAGCAAGCAAAAGGTCAAGAAGGTAACTAGGACGATAAAGTGAAGGAATCAAGGTGGTGTATACAGACTAATCGGCGAAATATGACATCTCGTCTACTGCAAACAAACATGATATCGAATATACATACAAGACGCAAGATCGGATGAGTGTGCAGTTTAGACGAATACGGAAGCAATCATTAAAAATATCGAATGACGCAAGTCAACAGTCACATCAGGGGCGCATTCAGGATACGAAAAGAAAAGTAACTTAATGAAGGTACAGGAGAGAAAAAAAATAGGGCAAAACTTCAGCTTACAGTGGGATACAGGAGCAATATACAGAAAAAGGACAAGAAACTAGCATAGAGCCGAATGATGACAAGGACTCACACATGCGAAGCGCATAAATCCACCGCAGGCCAAGACACGAGATGGGCATTTAGCAGACATAAAGTGTTTAAAAAAGCATAAGGCCCGGCTGCATTATGACGAGAGAAAAATAAAATCTACACACCTCCGCGGAGTAGCGAGACACCCATACCACACTAAGCAGACACCTACATGAATCACCAACGAGATTGTAATGAGAATTAGTAGCACAATCGCGAATGGGGAACATCAAGGACCGAGCTAGTATGTCACAAACGCTCTAAGAAATACCGGATACCGGATCGAGTAAACGAAAGGGGATCGTAGAAGAAAAACACAAAAACCCAAGGGGGCGAACGGTTGACTAGACCGAACACTGGGTTTGTCCAAATGACCATGTCTCCACGACGTAGTTAAGGGGCGTACATATTAAATGTTAGCCCACTCGGGAAGCATCAAAACAATCACAAGTAGAAACGGTAAACTCTGCCGGATCTAGGCGGGCCGTGTCACGAAGCGGAAGCACTAAGAATCTCAGAGCAAAGTTACTTCTGGCGAACATGCAGAAAACGAAAGTTATTGTTATGCAGAATTCGACATGGCTATTACGCATATTGACACACAGTCGCCAACGTACGACGTAAAGCAATATGCGCACTGCCCAATCCACCCGTTCCGATCAGCTGAAGATAGCATCGTAGTACGCAATATATACAACTAAGCTTAAGAACGACAAGAAAATGCGACAAAAGAAACTCCTATCTTTACATCGAGCTCAGCCTTAAAAAATCGTTCTTAAACTCAAACCAAGGCACACAGAGAGAGGATTCCTTCGAACACCAAGCGAAAAAATTTTTAGCCAGACCACCAACGTGCAAAGATCGACAGGAACTGATCCCGAGCCAAGCCGTACCGCCCGCGAATCTGGTGGCCCTCCCAGGAAGTGAACCGACGGCAACCTAATCGACACACAAAAAATAAGAACACAGATCGTTGCACACAGAAAGCACGCAAGTACGTAATGAGCCTAGGACAACTTATGTACGCGTTAAATGGCACCATGTCCGTCTACCCATTAACTCCGAGACACCCCACTCTAGCTCTCAGAATCACACACTCCTCCCAAATCCGTCCTTAAAAAACGTAGAATAGGCCCTACTCACAGTACGCTGCACAAGTGGTACCTGTCAATTAAACAGGTAAACGGAGTCGAACTTAAATAAAGTTCGGTACAACAGCAGAGCAATAACGGATTACAAAGGTGCCCTCAAGCGTATCATCCCAGAGCCCCCTTACCAACGGCGCGTGAAAATGCGATCCTACGCCCTGCGTTATGCAGGCTGCACTTTCATTCTGTCAACTCATCGACGAAGGTGACCGACTGGCTATGCAGCTATCAATCCGGCGACAGAGCATTTAAAGGCCACTCCGGTAATTAGTAAAGGTGCCCATATAGAGTAAATGTACGCCACGACGCTACTGAACTCAGCGATATCAGTAGACAAACCAAAACCGAAGGCCAGCAGCCCCTAAGCGTTGCCCATCATACAATCATGTCGCAGACTGAACCGATAAAGAACTAGAACGAGTCGAAAGACGATAACACTATAGAACAGCAGGGACCCCTTCAATTATATAAACGAAAAACTCGTGATAAAGAAGGGGAATCCTACAGCCATAAAACATGAAACCAGACGGAATGATGACATTCGAAGAAAAACGGCTAAGAGCACAGCGCCACGCTCCTTACGAGACGCGGTATTAACCTAAAACTTACAGCGCTAGGCGGCGTTGAAGTTAGGCGACGCAGCATCTCAAAAGCGCAACCACGAGCTTGTGACATGAATTTGTCATGGGGGCACAAAAAAAACATAACATCGATATAGCGGAAAAACAAAAGCATATAGTTGGAAGCGCATAGGTAATTGTAAGGAACCGAATATAAGTCATCACGTACGTAAAACCAACCTAACAAAATATAATATCGGCACCAAAACGGAATGCGACACCATCCAAACACACAGCTCTTGGAGAAATACCGAAGCAAATGAAAGAGGAGGCCGGTAATGAATACCAGTCGATTGACAATGGCTGTAACACCTAAAACGTGGACTGGAACAAAAGGGTGAGGATACCATGAATACGCATACAAAAAAGGATTTGCTTATCAATAGGGATAGGGAAATCAATATCATTAAGACGAGAAACAATGCACATTGTATATATCGCTCTAGATAAATGTCAATCCGCACGCCCTAAGATATGAAGAATGTCAGTTAACCAGTCCAATACAGATGAAGAAGCTACCTGGCTAACATAGCGCAATCATTGGTACCGTTACTAGATCCAAGATCGTCACAGAGATCTAAGGAATTGAGTTCTAGAAGCGTAAAGAAGGAGCGCGCACGTCGAGGATAACAACGAAGTGATTACAATATTCTACAAATACGCGGACAAAATACAAATGCGCTCCCTGCATAATGGGCTGAAATATCCGCGCGCCAACGTCCATCGAAAGAGAAAGAGGGTGCAACCTTATAACTGATACGTTAACATTAGAGCATCCGAGAAAACAAGAGAGCAGGTCCCTTAAAGAACCAGATCCAAACAACGCCATGTATTTCGCTCATATAGACGGACAACAAACAAGAACAAACGCATAAAACATAGATATGAGGCACACTCAAAGAAAGACTAATCGCAGAGAATGAGAACATAAGCAAGACCGACCCAGAGGACAATGATAGGAAACACACAACTCCCTAATTATCTGAAAAAGGATGAGGATAAAGCAGCGCAAGAGGAAAACATATTACAAAACTTGCCAGCTTGAATAACAACCCTGATGTGCCACACCCGCTGATTAGAAAAAGTTTATATATATAACAAATTAAAATAATCTAAACAGTACGAGAAGAGCCCACGGTGCAACAGGGAATCCTGAATAAAGTACGGAACACTATGCACTAGAATAACATTATTGATAGGAAGAGCCACCGAGATGACGTCTGAAAAGAATGTAGGAGAAAATCTATCCTTATTTTCCGACGAGGCGAAGAGCAACACGAGAGTATATTTTCAAAGTAGTATGGCTACGAAAACATAATCGACGAAATAACACCACACGCCAGGGTAAACACATAAGAAAAACACAAAAAGCCACGGGACGTAACTCAGCTTATAACCAATAACCCGCGAAAAAGTCACCATGATAGACGATACGAAAACGCGGTTAACAAAGCCATGTCCGAGGCCCACCAGTGCGGCACGGAGCAAGAGAAAAGGCTGCTTATAGTAAAAACTTGATCAGAGCATCAAGAAAGACATCATACCATCAGAAAATCTCGACACCAGAAATGCAGAACGGCTCTTTTATTCAAGACCGTACTGAGGGACAGGGAATAACAGAGGTTTCTGAACGCAGCGGGCAAAGAGACCAAAAACAACGAGTTGTGGTAACTGAAACTCACTTGGACTCTCGGCGGCTCGGAGGCTTCTAATAAACGCCCTGGGAATGGCCAGGACGTTCACGAAGTACGAAACTAAACAGTTCCACTATCAACAATGCGACTATGAAATTCACATACCGTAAGCGTCCCTCCAGTCTATCCTTCCTTACGCTTCATTTCATACCACCCCATACTCATCATCCAAATTTATCCTACTACACTTCCTCTCGCCCCATCCATAACACTCCTCCTCCCTACGCCCTTCCCCACCGGCCCTCCCCCTTACCCCCCCCTTTTTTTCTTTTTTTTTTTTTTTTTTTTTTTTTACTCTGTTCTCTTTTACTCCCCCCCTCCTTCTCTTTCCCCCTCCCTGCCCCTACCTCCTACCCACACCCCCCTCCCGACTCCTTCTTTCCCACCCCCGCTCATTTAACCCCCACTACCCTATAACTTCCCCTATCTCCTTCCCACCCCAATCACCCCTTCACTCGCTCCATTCTAACTTACATGTCAACGATGTTGATATTGACTAGGACCAGTAGGAAGATTGACAAAAGGAATTCACAGAGACTATATAGGTGTCAGTCCAATATTGTTTATGGCCGATATCAACTCATAGATGGTATTACTTTATTTAAAATGTGATATAAGTATGTTTCTTATAAAGGTTTTTAGTAATTTTGATATTATGTGTTTGTTCTATCACAGGTCTTCCTCCACAAGTATTATGCCAGATCCTTGGGATTTTGAATTACTATGCTACAATTACTCAATGTGTAGCCGATATCTTGTTTTACTTCAATTCTTCAATTCTACACGTGGTCTAGAGTCCTTGAATACAGGAATTTATGACATGAATGATAAAGGGAATGGAAAGGTTCTTGAAAGAGAAGAAATTCCGCAACCTGATGGACGAAATTCCACAACCTGATGCACCGTCAATGGAGTATGATGTTCCAATGCTATTGTTCACGGAGCTCTTGAATCACCTCAATATTGATCATCTGAAGCAGGTATGTTAATCCATGTGTATCTTTTCTAGTTTCTAGGTCCACTCGTAGATTGTAATGGCACGATTACAAGTTATTGATGGTATCATCATGAGTGGGTTGGTTGGATAACAAGTTATAACCGGTTTGCAATATTATTACCTTAATAGCATAAATCTTTGAATAAAATGATTCAGGAGGTTGTATGCACAATTATAATAGACATGCGAGTGTGTGATTTTTAATTGATTCAATACAATCCCCTATGCTAGTTTGATATATTTGATCAATTAATTCAAAACCGAAAATGACCCATTCATATGAAAATTCCACCTCTAGCTTAAAACCCTTTTCGGCTGTGCTTTTGATTTTGTTTTACATGTATGGTGCAGGTTTTGGGTCTGCTTCATGTAGTTGTATACAATGTTGCCTCAAAGTTAGATTGCAACTCTCCTACTGAACTTGCATTGACCAATTCTAAAGATCTTCCTAGCAATGAAGTTGTTGGTCATCCTCAAGAAGATTCTTCTGTAGGTGGAACAAAATCAGGTTCGGTCAACAAAAACATCAATAATGGATGATCCGCATCAACTGATCAATAATTACCTCATGTTCTTCGACCACTATTTTATTTGTAAAACTCTTTTATAGATATTTAATTCGAGGACAAAAACAATTTCATTAATTTATAGATTTTAATCAAAGATTATTATCGAGATCAAGCTCTTACATTAGCTAAATTGAACTCACACAGATGTATGGTAGTATCGCTTTTAACACACAATTTATGATCATCCTGCATATGTTTCGTGTAACTCACAATGATATATTATGTGCAGGCACACAGAAGGAAGCTTGAACAAGAAGAGAATGTTTACAAAGAGAGAAATTTTGTAAAAAAAAGTTGAGAATGACCATATAGGTACGTCAAATACTCATATGAAATCTGGACGTGTAAGTAATATCTGAAATATCTTGTATAGCATTCAGCGTTAAGTCTGTTTTCGCCTTTCCACAAAGGGTTCTCACAAATTGGGAGGCCTAAAATATCGGTTGGTTATCTTTTCGAGCCTTGTATTTGTTTTGAACTTTTTACACAAATCCAAAATCTTTTACCCGCTTTGATGTTTAGAAATATTAGAATAAATTTTACAGACCCAATTGGCCCTCCATTTCATTCTCATAATTGGTAAAATTATCTCAGCTATCTAAGATTTTATGTTTATTGGGTCGTGTTTATTTGGAAATCGAATCGCTGGTCTCGTTTACTTTGAAGTGACAAAGAAATGAAAATGAGACACACTAAATGGAGAACAAATAACCAAGAAAATTGTATAAACAGTTAGGGAACCCGTTTTGATTATATAAACGTTTGTACCGAAAAATGTTGAGTTTCGGTCTCGTTTACCTAAAGGTGAAAAAAATGAACGGGTCTAAATTAAAGATTAAATCAACACCTTGTAGTTGCTGTAAATTAAAGATGTATCTTAATTAAAGAGACATCAGCGAGGTAATAGTATCATCCTAGGTAGCATATGTCTAGCATAAAAACTTGTCTTAGCCTTTGCGATTGGATCATTCACTTTACATCTGAGTGCCTTTGAAACTTCAAAGAAGTTGGGGTAAACATATAGTTTACACTTTACAATACCAGGTACTTAAACATGCTGTAGTTTACTACCATACGATCCTAGAAATGGTTCTTTTACCCAAACATACTAGTATCATCCTAGGTAGCATATGTCTAGCATAAAAACTTGTCTTAGCCTTTGCGATTGGATCATTCACCTGCCTGGAATGGTGATTTGTAATTTTGCTTAGTGTTTTGTAATTTTCTCTTTATTTCGTATTTCACTTAATTGGTAGTGTGCTGACGCATGATTGGTCGTGTGTAGGTATCAATCCCATTAGCAAAGATAAAAGGAGTACTTGAAAGCAAGAACATGAAGAGACCATCAAACAACTATGTGGTGCTAGTGACTGTCGATGAATTCAGTTTCTGGTTCATGGGCTTTATGAGTATTAAGAAAACTTTGAGATACCTTCATCAGGCAGCTGGTATGGACTACTTGAGCACTTCATCACATGTAAAATTAATCCTAAGATTTATGTAAATTAAAATGTAAATTCTTGTTAGGGGTTTTAGTAGGGTCGGGTTGATCTGACCCGACCTGAACCCGAACCCGATAAGGCTTATCGGGTCGGGTTAAACCGGGTTAAAAATTATTGTCGGGTTGTTTTGACCTGAACCCGATAACCCGATAGTGTTATCGGGTCGGGTTCGGGTTAGACAATTAATGTTATCGGGTCAACCCGATAAGACCCGAAAATAAATTTTTGTAATTCATATTTTTTTAGTCTATTATTTAGTTAAGAATACTTAACAAAAGCATAACTAAATATGCTACTGTAATATTTACTTTTAATTGCTTCGTACTTGTTTAACTTGTTTTAGTCTATTGTATATGAATTACTACGTACAAAAGTTGTATTACAGTAGCATCTTTGAAATGTTTTAATACTTGTTAGCTGCTACGTATTTGTTTACAACAAATTGTGCTGCTACGTACTTGTTTTTTTTTACTCCCCTGCTCTAAGATATTGTTAATGATAATATATTGTTAATCATTCTTGAGTTATCAAATTGAATGTAATGACAAGTATTTGAGCTTAAATATTTTTTTGTTAAATTATATAAGCCAACCCGATTAACCCAAACCACCCGACCCGATATTAACCCGAACCCGATAACCGACTCCTTATCGGGTCGGGTTGCGGGTTAGTTTTTTCTAACCAAAACCCGACTCAACCCGACCCGACAAGACCTGATAACCCGACCCGATAACACGCCTACTTGTAGTTATATCAACATTTTGGTTGAACAACTTATTTAATGAGAAATAGATGTATGTTGATATATGACAACTCACTGTCTCATTATCCTTGACCGTTTTTAGTTTTTTTTTAACGCCAAATATATAAAAAGAAAACTAGCAAAAAAGCTAGACAAAAAACGAGATTACATGGTTTTTGTACAAGCAAGCTTTGGATCGAAGATCCAATCAAAGCAATCACAAATGAATTTCCTATTTCGATGAAGGATCCAAGTGTGTGAAAGGACTTTTATCTCCTCACTTAATGTGTCTTTGTTTGGTCTTATTTTTACCAAAGCACAACAGGTTTCGGTACCTCCACATGATCCAAAACAATGTTTGAACAACCGCATCAAAACACATCTTCATATATATGAGATATATATTCATGTTTAATAGACGAGTATATAAGTTTTGTAAGAATATATATTCACAATTGCAAATTATGAGCAAGGATTAAGATTTGATCTTACTAGTGTATTTTTTACATTAGAAGTGCAAAATAATAAGATATTGATATTTAATAGACGATTATTTAAAATTTGTAAAAATATCTTCACACGTGCAAATTATGAGCAAGGATTGAAGCATTGCTCTTACTAGCGTTTTTTTATACTATAAATGCAAAAATAGTAGATATTGAAGTTTAATAGATGATTATTTAAGTTTTCTAAGAATATCTTCACGCGTGCAAATTATGAGCAAGGATTGAAGCTTTGATCTTACAAGCGTATTTGTATACTAGAAGTGCAAAAATATGAGATATTGATATCCAATAGATGATTATTTAAGTTTTGTAAGAATATCTTCAAGCGTGCAAATTATGAGAAAAAACTGAAGCTTTTATCTTACTAGCGTCTTTTTTATACTGGAAGTGCAAAAATATAAGATATTAATGTTTAATATACAATTATTTAAGTTTTGTAAGGATATGTTCACACGTGAAAATTATGAGCAAAGATTGATGCTTTGATCTTAGTATTTTCTATACTATAAGTGTAAGAATATGAATTGATGTTTAGTAAACGATTATTTAAGTTTTGTAAGAATATCTTCATATGTGTAAATTATTAGCAAAGATTGAAGCTTTGATATTACTAGCGTATTTTTTATACTATAAGTGCAAAATATGTTTAATAGACGATTATTTAAGTTTTGTAAAGATATCTTTACGCGCGCAAATTCTGAGCAAGGATTAAAGCTTTAATCTTACTAGCTTAATTTTTATACTTGAAGTTCAAGAATAGGAGATATTGATGTTTAATAGACGATTATTTAAGTTTTGTAAGAGTATCTACACGCGTGCAAATTATGAGCAATGATAGAACCTTTGATCTTACTAATGTATTTTTTATACTAGAAGTGCAAAAATAGGAGATATTGATGTTTTTTTTGAACGGCAGATTATATAAAAACAAAACTAGCAAGGAGCTAGAGAATTACAAAGACAAGGATCTAGGATATTTCATCCATGAGATCCAATCAATATTATTTTTACATCTATTAGAACACCAAGTGAAAGATAACAAAACAATATCATCAAAGAGAAGATCAAAACGCGGCCGAGAATTTCCAAAAAGCACCTGGTTGCGAAATTTCCAAATCACCCACCACATAACATAGAAGACGCCTTCCAAAACATCCTTAACAACTTTAGGAATCCGAATAGACTTAAACCAAGTAATCCACTCTTCATAAGAAGAAAATTCAGGAATATCAAAATCCCACCAACGAGCAACTTTACGCCAAAGAAGCCGAGCCATAGAGCACGAGAAGAAAAGATGCGAGCAAGATTCACCAGCTAAACTACAATTAGGGCAAACAATAGAAGGGATATCGATCCCACGGAGAGATAGATTTAATCTCGTGGGGAGTTTATCCAAACAAACTTTCCAAGCGAAAATATTAATTTTTATCGGCACAACCTTCGCCCATCTAGTAGGAGAACCAACCGTAGGTAAAAGTAAATCATCAATGTATGTACGAGTCGAACTAACTAAGTACTCACCAGAAGGACAGAGGTAAGTTACTGTTTAACAATGGTTAATTTGTATGTTTGTGCTCATTTTTTTAGCTTATCAACTATATAATCTCAAATTGACTTCTTCCACAACACCACGAGGAGCTCTTACGGAAAAGAATCAATAAGAGTGTCCTCGCTAATCTTTTTCGCTACTATGATATGTTTCTGTTTCTCCATTACTACAGCTGAGGGTCGGATTGGTAAGGAGGGATTATGTCTATCTCAGAATCTTCCCAAAAGAGGTAGAACACGTTGCCTACTTTTTCTCTCTAAAATGCTGCAAGTAAATTGATACCTTGAGAGGACAAAGAACTGAGCTCTCTAATAATGCAATTCCAAGGAGACGATCGCAAGACAGAACCTGTACACTCAAAAGACACGCGCTTGCCATACAACGCAGAGATAAACCGAGACCAAAGAGACGTACCTTGGGAGATAAATCTCCTAACACAATGTAAACAAGAGAGATTATTCAAGGCAAAAAGCTAGAGGACTCCAAGCCCTCCTTTTTGTTTTGAAGCCAAGATTTTGTTCCAGCCAATCATAGAGATTTTCCTTTCGTTCTCACCAATTCCATTAAAAAAATTCCTTCGAAGGGATTCCAAGTCATGAAGAACACCCAAAGGAGCTTTATATAGAGACATATGGTATAGGGGCAATGACGTTAGAACCGATTTGATTAACGTGAGACGACCACTAATAGAAAGAGTTTTGATTTTCCATTTTGATAAGCGAGCAGAGATCTTACCAATCACCTCATCCCAAGACTTTCTTTTTTTTAGCTAGACATCCAACCTTGACACCAAGATAAGTGAAGGGATTGGAAAAAGTAGAACAACCAATGATGCTAGCAGCCGCTCTATCTGCATCTTGACGAAACACTATACCATTTAGTTTACTCTTTGGGATATTAATATGGATGACCCCGTTGCAGCGAAGAACCATTTAAGCATGGAATGAACAATAGTGACTAAGTATCGCCCTATCCTATTTACCTATGAAAACTGCATCATCAGCATAGAAAAGATGGGACAAGGTCAAAGAGTCGTCAATGCGAATACCCTTAAATAAACCTGCATTCAGAATATTGTTGAAAGAAAGGTGCAGGTTTACTAACCAGATAAAAAGGAAGGAGATAGGGATCTCCCTGCTTCAATCCTTATGAAATTTAAATTTGATAGTCGGGCATGCCATTAACAAGAATTGACCCATATGCCGACGTAGACAGTCGTGAAACCACTCTCTCCATTTTTGATCCAATCCAAAGTGATTAGAATGCATCTTAATAGATCCCATCTAAACTTGATTCAAAGCCTTTTTCAAAAGTCCACTTTAAAAATCATAGCTTTGATTTATGGAATTTACACCACGATATAAGCTCATTTAGGATGAAAGGACCGTCAAGAATTTGACGATTAGGAACAAATGCTGATTGAACATCGCTAATAAGATCTGAAATAACCATGCTTAGACGGTTAGCCAAAATCTTAGCTATGATTTTGTAGAAGCAGCCTAAAGGAGACTCTTATCGGCTAAAGTTCATTTCAGGGGTTAACTTTGCACTGCTTTTTAGGGATTAGAGCATATGAATGAAGAATATTTACTACCATGAGGGAATTTACTTGTGACAAAACATTCTCTCGAAGACATTAACACATCTTGATTAATGATCTTCCAATAAAGGACGATAAAATCAATTGTAAAAACCATCAGGGACCATGGAGACTTTTTCGTACCATAATCCAGACCGCCCTTTTAATCTCATCATATGTAACATCACGATTCTAGATAACTATCTGCCCAGTTGGAGAGCTTGTTTGAACATCATTAATATCTAGCACGATTATTAGGACCAGGGTTAGCATAGCTTAACGATTGGAGAATATGGTTATGCAAATTCATTCTTTTCACTCTTTTGGCTGTGTCATTCAATCTCCCTCATTAGAACACCTCGATTAGCAAGTGAGACGCTTATATTAATAATGCCATGGAAGACTTTTGATTTTTCATCGCCTTCATGGACCATATCGAAACCTTACTTTGAGCCATATCTAAAGAGTGAACATTGTGGATATTATGGAATTGCTCTTTTTCAGAAGCAGCGTTTCTTTCTTAACTAGTTCCTCATTACTGTGCCCATTATCAAACCATTAATTGTCAAGGTCAGAAGACGAGATTGAATAGAAAGACGATTACTCACTAGATAAACGTTGCATATCATCTTACACCAAAGCTTTGATCGAAGCTTTAGAGCTTGAAATTTATTCCTCAAAATAGTTATCTTGCTAGGAATCGTTAAAAACTAGAAGTTTTCCACGACTCTTCTACGAGTTTATCAAACCCATCCTTAGTAAACCAAGAATGATAAACTCGAAAAGGAGACGGCCCGTAATCTGCCACAACCTCGCGCATAATGATAGGCCTATGATCTGATAAATGTCTTTCAAGATAAAGAGCAGAAAGCGATGGGAACAACATAAGTAAACCTTTTGAAACTAAGAATCTGTCTAATTTACTCATCTTCGAAGCCGATTTGTTAGACCTATGTATCCGATTGTACCCTTCAAGAGGAAGGTCTATAAGATCTAAAGCAGAGATAAAATGATTAAAAGCTTTGGCACCGGAGACATTAAAAATAGTACCAAACCTCTCGTGCTCCGATCTAACTTCGTTAATGTCACCTAAAATTATACATTCACCATCCTACAAGTCAATAATGTGAGTGATATATTCCCAAAGAGATTTCTTTTCAGAAAGGTCTTGCGGAGCATAAACAGAAACAATCATAAGCTTAGTAGAAGAAGACATCCAAGTACCACGAACCGCCACAAAGGAATCCGAGATAGTAGCATTGTCTTTAACGAATATATCTCGGGATCCCTCATACATAGAATACCACCTGAGAACCCAACTGAAGGACTGAAAGTAAAATCAAAATAAAAATTACCCCATAACTCTTTGATAGAAAAGAGATCAATGCTTTCTAGCTTAGTTTCTTGAAACGCATCAAAATTGATTTTATTTTTCATATTTAACTCCCGAATCCATCTTTTCTTGGTCGATTGACCAAGACCTTGAATATTTAGAGACAAAACATTCATCTAAAAACCTGTAAATCTCCATGTGAAGCAACAATATCTTCTAAGTTCTTATTACATCCTTCCATATTATACCCCATTGTTTGTCTAATATCTACCAAATTCTCAATCACATCCATAATAGACCCTCCGGATTTAAGACTAAAAGATTGGTTCACCCCACTATGAACTCTTGAAACCCCATTATTGAGACTATTGCCATTATTGCTGAATTGATTTACACTATAATCAGCTTCTTTCTTTTCTTTGGCAGCATCATCTTTAGGCGTAAAACCTGGAGGGTGTGATGGATCATCATCTTGTGTAGCTTCCTTAGTTGCTTTATTGAGACTATTGCCATTATTGTTGAATTGATTTACACTATAAGCAGCTTCTTCCTTTTCTTTGGCAGCATCATCTTTAGGCATAAAACCTGGAGGGTGTGATGGATCATCATCTTGTGTAGCTTCCTTAGTTGCTTTCTTTTTAAAAAGATCATAAATCTCGAAAGGATCTTCAGATTGAACTTCATGAGTACGAGCCTTTTTAATGAATTCAGCTTCATTATTTTCTTTCATGTAACTTGATTCCGAGACATGATCTAAATCCTCCTCTTGAATATGACCATTCTTCTCCTCCCCCACAGATTCTTCGACAGAAGAAGTATCACAGATTTAATAGACGATTATTTAAGTTTTGTATGAATATCTTCACGCGTGCAAATTATAAGCAAAATTTGAAGCTTTTATATTACTAGCGTATTTTTTATACTACAAGATGTGCAAATTATAAACAAGGAGTGAATATTTTTTATACTAAAAGTGCAAATTTATAAGATATTGGTATTGAATAGACGATTATTTAAGTTTTGTAAAATTATCTTCACGCGTGCAAATTATAAGTAAGGATTGAAGCATTACTCTTGCTAGCGTATTTTTATACTAGAATTGAAGAAATATGAGATATTGATGTTTACTAGAGGATTATTTAAGCTTTGTGAGAATATCTTCACTCGTGCAAATTATGAGCAAATATTGAAGCTTTGATCTTACTATCGTATTTTTTATACTAGAAGTCCAAGAATATGAGATATTCATGTTTAATAGACGATTTTTAAGTCTTGTAAGAATATCTTCACACGTGCAAATTAAGAGCAATGATAGAAGCTTTGATCTTACTAGTGTATTTTTTATAATAGAAGTGCAAAAATATGAGATATTAATATTTAAAAGACGATTCTTTTAGTTTTGTAAGAGTATCTTCACACATGCAATTTATAAGCAAATATTTAAGCTTTGATCGTACTAGCGTATTTTTTATACTAGAAGTGCAAAAATAGATGATATTGATGTTTAATAGACGATTATTTAAGTTTTGTAAGAATATTTTCATTCGTGCAAATTATGAGCAAATATTGGAAGCTTTTATCTTACTAGTGTTTTTTATACTAGAGGTGCAAAAATATGAGATATTCATGTTTAATAAATGATTATTTAAGTTTTGTAAGAATATATCTTCACATGTGCAAATTATGAGCAAGGATTGAAGATTTAATTTTACTAGTGTACTTTTTAAGCGAGAAGTGCAAAAATATTAGATATTGATGTTTAATAGACAATTATTTAAGTTTTGTAAGAATATCTTCACTCGTACAAATTATGAGCAAATATTGGAAGCTTTTATATTACTAGCGTATTTTTTATACTAGAAGTGCAAAAATATGAGATATTCATGTTTAATAAACGATTATTTAAGTTTTGTAAGAATATATCTTCACATGTGCAAATTATGAGCATGGATTGAAGATTTGTTTTTACTAGTGTACTTTTTAAACGACAAGTGCAAAAATATTAGATATCGATGTTTAATATACAATTATTTAAGTTTTGTAAGAATATCTTCACTTGTGCAAATTATGAGCAAATATTGGAAGCTTTGATCTTACTAGCATATTTTTATACTAGAAGTGCAAAAATATGAGATTTTCATGTTCAATAAACGACCATTTAAGTTTTGTAAGAATATATCTTCACATGTGTGAGCAAGGATTGAAGATTTGATCTTACTAATTTATTTTTTTTAACTAGAAGTGCAAAATTATAAGATATTGTAATTTAATAGACGATTATTTAAGTTTTGTAAGAATATATTCACTCATGCAAATTATTAGCAAATATTGAAACTTTTATCTTACTAGCGTATTTTTTATAATAGAGGTGCAAAAATAGGAGATATTGATGTTTAATAGACGATTATTTAAGTTTTATAAAATATCTTCGCGCATAAAAATTGTGAGTAAGTATTGAAGCTTTGATCTTACAAGCATATTTTATATAATAGAAGTGCAAAACTAAGAATTATTGATGTTTGATAGACGTTTATTTATGTTTTGTAAGAATATCTTCGCGCGTTTAAATTATGAGCAAAGATTCAAACTTTGATTTTACTAGTGTATTTTTTATACTAGAAGTGCACAAATATGAGACATTGATATATAATTGACGATTTTTTTAGTTTTGTAAGAATATCTTAATGCGTGAAAATTATGAGCAAGCATTTAAGCATTGCTCTTACAAGCGTATTGTTATACTAGAAGTGCAAAAATATTAGATATTGATGTTTAATAGACGATTATTTAAGTTTTGTACGAATATCTTCACTCGTGTAAATTATGTGCAAATATTGAAATTTTTATCTTACTAACTTATTTTTTATACTAGAAGTGTAAAAATATGAGATATTCATGTTTAATAGATGATTATTTAAGTCCTGTAAGAATATCTCCACTTGTGCAAAGTATGAGCAAATATTGGAAGCTTTTATCTTACTAGCGTATTTATTTATACTAAAAGTGCAAAAATATGAGATATTCATGTTTAATAAACAATTATTTAAGTTTTGTAAGAATATATCTTCACATGTGAAATTTATAAGGAAGGA
Source organism: Tanacetum coccineum (assembly GCA_026074375.1). Classification (NCBI taxonomy): domain Eukaryota; kingdom Viridiplantae; phylum Streptophyta; class Magnoliopsida; order Asterales; family Asteraceae; genus Tanacetum; species Tanacetum coccineum. The sequence continues at coordinate 8,677 of BQNB010039408.1, read as the reverse complement.
TTGAAGATATAATCTTACTAGTGTATTTTTTAAACTAGAAGTGCAAAATTATAAGATATTGTTGTTTAATAGATGATTATTTATGTTTTGTAAGAATAATCTTCACTCGTGCAAATTATTAACAAATATTGAAAAAAAATTCTTACTAGCGTATTTTTTTATACTAGAAGTGTAAAAATATAAGATATCTATACTACATATAAAAGAGATTAGTATCTTTTTCTTCATTAATTACAAGAAATTATGTAATACAACTTTTTTAACACACTCTACAACCCTTAATGCAAACAACTAATGATATAGATTAGAATCTCTTTAAGGAATACAATTTTTAAAGCATATTGTGTAACCTTTAATGCAAAAAATAATAAATATTATTACATTCTTTTTCTTTATTAATGCCAAAAAAATAAGTATAACATTTAAATAATAGCAATACAAGTTAGAAAGCTAGGTTTACAACCTTTTGATGCACAAATACATTAAAACACCTAATTAATACTATTTTAAAAACACCCAATTACTTAAAAGTACAACAATGTTTTCACATTGTACAATATAAACAAGCTACAACCAATTAAAACATAAATCAAACATAACCAATTACATAAAGTTACTGTCGTTGTAAGGAAAACATACATTAAAAATATTGTTCGCCAATCTTATGTTACAGGGTACCCGCCGCCGCAACGCGCGGGTACCCTGCTAGTTAATATATAATAGACGATTCTTTTAGTTTTGTAAGAATATCTTCGTGCGTGAAAATTATGAGCAAGGATTTAAGCATTGCTCTTACTAGTGTATTGTTATACTAGAAATGCAAAAAATATTAGATATTGATGTTTAATAGACGATTATTTAAGTTTTGTAAACATATATTCACTCGTGTAAATTATGAGCAAATATTGAAACTTTTATCTTACTAACGTATTTTTTATACTAGAAGTGCAAAAATATGAGATATTCATGTTTAATAGACGATTATTTAAGTTTTGTAAGAATATCCTCACTCGTGCAAATTATGAACAATGATTAAAGCTTTGATCTTACTAGCGTATTTTTTATACTAGAAGTGTAAAAATATGAGATATTAATATATAATAGACAATTCTTTTAGTTTTGTAAGAGTATCTTCACGCATGCAAATTATGAACAATGATAGAAGCTTTGATCTTTACTCCTTGCAACGCTTGGATCAAGTGGTTAACACCCTTATCTCTAGAGACTGAGTCCAATGGTTCCATCCTTACTCCTTGCAAGGCTAGAAGTCCTTTTCTACCTTTAGTAGAACCAAAAGCAGTCTCTCTATCTTAGGTAGGGGTAAGGCTGTCAACATCTCAACCTCCCCATACACTGTGGAAGACGGTATTCAGACGCATAACCCATAGAAGACGGTATTGGAAGTTACTTTTGATAGAAACTTTCGATCATACTAGAGTATTTTTATGGCTAAAAGTGAACAAATATGAGATATTGTATTTAATAAGGCGATTCTTTTAGGTTTGTAAGAACCTCTTCACGCGTGAAAATTATGTGAGGATTTAAGCATAGGGCTCTACTAGCATATTTTTATATACTTAAGTGCAAAAATTATGAAAAATTATGTTTTAATAAATGATTATTTAGTTTTGTAAGAAATATATCCTCACAAAGTGCAATTTAGTTTTTATTACAAGGATTGAATATTTGATCTTACTTGTGTATTTTTTATACTATAAGTTCAAAATTATAAGATATTGATATTTAATAGACAACTATTTAAATTTTGTAAAAATATCTTCACGCGTGCAAACTATGAGCAAGGATTGAAGCATTGCTCTTACTCTAGCTTAATTATATTCGAACTAGAAGTGTAAAAATAGTGAAATATTTCATGTTTAATAGATTGATTATTTCAAGTTTTGTAAAACTAACATCACTCATGCAAATATATGGAGAAGGAATGAAAAGGATTGCTCATACTAGGCCGAATTTTTTATATTATAAAGTGCAAAATAAGTAATTGGTGTTTAATAGACAATTATTAAATTTTGTAATAATATCTTCACGCGTGCAAATTATGAGCAAGGATTAAACCTTTGATCTAATTAGCGTATTTTTTTATACTAGAAGTGAAAAAATATGAGATATTGATATTTAATAGACGATTATTTATGTTTCGTAAGAATATCTTCACACGTGCAAATTATAATAAGGTATTGAAGCTTTGATCTTACTAGCGTATTTTTTTACTAGAAGTGAGAAATATGATATATTGATATTAATCAAACGATTATTTAAGTTTTGTAAGAATATCTTTACGCGTGCAAATTATGAGCAAAGATTGAAGCATTACTCTTGCTAGCGTATTTTTATACAAATTAATAGTAAATATTGTATTTAATAGATGATTATTTAAGTTTTGTAACAATATCTTCAAGTGTGCAAATTATAAGCAAGTATTAAAGCTTTGATCTTACTAATGTATTTTTTAAACATGAAGTGCAAAAATATTAAATATTGATATTTAATAGATGATTATTTAAGTTTTGTAAAAATGTCTTCACGCGTGCAAATTATGAGCAAGGATTGAACATTTGATCTTACTAGCGTATTTTTTATACTAGAAGTGCAAATATATGATATATTGATATTTAATAGACGATTATTTAAGTTTTGTAAGAATATCTTCACGCGTGCAAATTATGAGCAATGATTGAAGCTTTGATCTTACTGGCGTATTTTGTATACTAGATGTACACAAATAGAAGATATTGATGTTTAATAGACGATTATTTAAGTTTTGTAACAATATCTTCACGCGTGCAAATTATAAGGAAGTATTGAAGCTTTTATCTTACTAGCGTATTTTTTACACTTGAAGTGCAAAAATATGAGATATTGATATTTAATAGATGAGTATTTATGTTTTGTAACAATATCTTCACGCGTGCAAATTATAAACAAGTATTGAAGCTTTGATCCTACTAGCGTATTTTTATATTAGAAGTGCAAAAATATAAGATATTGACATTTAACAAACGATTATTTAAGTGTTGTAAGAATATCTTAACGCGTGCAAATTAGGGGTGAGCACGGTCCAAGGACCGGACCGGACCGACCTTGGACCGAGACCGAAACTAGCCAAAACGGCGGACCGAGGACCGGAACGAAATGGTACGGTCCGGTCCGGGTCGGTCTTCGGTCCGGTCCGGTCCTACACGCATTATCATCGGGTTTTTGGTCAGACCGGACCGGACCGAGGACCAAATTGGTCCAAAACACCGGACCGTGGACCTGACCTAAATACCTTCGGTCCGGTCCGGTCTTCCGGTCCGGTCCGGTCGACAGTCCGGTATGCTCACCCCTAGTGCAAATTATGAGCAAAGATTGAAGCTTTGATCTTACTAGCGTATTTTTTATACTAGATGTACAAAAATAATAAATATTGATGTTTAATAGACGATTATTTAAGTTTTTTAGCAATATATTCAAGCGTGCAAATTATAAGCAAGTATTGAAGCTTTGATCTTACTAGCGTATTTTTTATACTATAAGTGCAAAAATAGTAGATATTGATATTTAATAGACGGTCATTTAAGTTTTGTAAGAATATCTTCACGCGTGCAAATTATAAGCAAGGATTGGAGTTTTGATCTTACTAGCGTATTTTTTATACTAGATGTACAAAAATAGTAGATATTGATGTTTAACTGATGATTATTGAAGTTTTGTAAGAATATCTTCACGCGTGCAAATTATAAGCAAGGATTGAAGCTTTGATTTTACTGGCGTATTTTTTTATACTAGAGGTACAAAAATAGTAGATATTGATGTTTACTAGACGATTATTTAAGTTTTGTAAGAATATTTTCACACGTGCAAATTATGAGCAAGTATATACACACGTGAAAGAAAAACGTTAACAATCCTTTTTAAACGATTGCTTAGAAATACAATAAAATACAGAGATCAACTATATATTCCAAAACCGGCTTGACTTCAAAAGAGCATCGTAATCACAAAATTATAATCGACACTAAAAATAATCGAGTTTCTGGTTTTGGTGCACCCAAATTAACATCAAATAGAGGTCTATGTTATAACCAACAAAAAGAACTGCGATTAACAAGGCTTCTTCATTCCATAGTACCCATCATTGATTCATCGTTTTCAAGACGACCATTTGCTCTTCACATTGTCGACAATGCTATATTAACTTGTACACGATGCAATTTTCCTAATGACAATCTTTCAATGACAATCTTAGCCTCTTCATGATCATCACAGACTAAAGTATTTCCAACAGCAAATAAAATAGCCTTATCCAATACCGGGTCAAAAGTGTAATTACTAGCCATGATTGAGCAAGTGAATTGCATATATAATAAAAAAATAGCAAACAATGAAGCTTAAAAGGATATCGCATCACATCAAATTGTAGTTGCGCCTAAAGTGTGCAGGTTCTTAGTGATTGGATTTAGTCTAACAGTGTAAGGGGTATATATGTCACAGGAGGAATCCTTTGATCTTTCAAATACTGCATAAAACAAGTAAACACATGGATGTAAACAGTATATATCGGCCAACTATAGTTAGTGGTGACAATCTAAGTCATTCAATTACAGATGGTATGCATTAGGTTGTGTTTTATCTAAAATAGGTCGAAATAAAAATGTTAGCTAACAAGAGACTGTCAAATGGGTTGAACGGGTGACAGATGCACAAGGTCTATTTTTAATGCATACACCCTAAAAACGACCAGGCCATTTTGTCCCGCATTATAAAAGTGGTCTTTGTCAACCCGAAACCATTCCCCACTACTAAACCGACTAGCTCTAGTTAAAAACATAAAAAAAACGTAGAGTTAAATTACACAATTCCAGAACTCTAATTCGTTGCTTTCAAGCTTAAAGAATCAAAGCTAGACTGAATTAATCAAATTAAATTCATACATTCTTTTCCTGTGTGGTCATTCATTATCAACAACATTATCCATAAATCTGCCCATAGCAACAGTGACAACAAGATTATATTTCTTCTGAGTTGGCCTGCAAAGTTCAGTCATACGACCATGAACATCGGGAAAAAATCGTCTAAGAGCCTCAACCGCTTGTGACAAGTATGCATCCATATCATTTTCATGTTTATCAGCCTTCAGTTCACGTAAAGTTCACGTAACTGATTCTCCAATTAACTTTAACTTTTTCCTCAACATATCATATGTTTCTCTGCACAAGTAAAATGAGTATCTGTAATATACTTGCAACTCCGGTTAAAGGTGTCCAATCACTTACTTGGAATCACTGTGATTCAACATGATTAGTGACGTTTTCCTTTAACGAATTAAAGTTATATATGTGTTTCCCTTTGGAGAAAATTACATACTTGTCAATTCGCACATATCATATTACAAATATATCAGTAGTATACATGTTTTGCAAAATTCTCCATTCTGGCGCATAAAAGGTGTGTATGCCAGACACATTAAATTAAGGAGACAAGGAAAAAAATAAATGTAACAAACTAATAGCGGTTGGAAAAATAAACGACTCTAGAGGTAGAAGGCACATACCCAAGCAAGCCACGACGATGCCATGTCCTAGGTTTGACAGCCAAGTTGATTGAAGTCCCTTGTTTCATAACTAGCATAAGTACATGACACCCTTGATTCTTCTGTGGCTTAGAAGCAAGCTTTGGTAGCAAATTATCACCATACTCGACATCCCCAAATTTCACAATTTGGTCTCTAAGTTGTAAACCATCCTGTGCTGCTTGAGCCATTGCAAAGGGCCTACTCACATTCACATCGATATCCATGCCACTGACATAATCTCCACTCATATCTTCTGCAACTATGCTGTTTAAACATGCAATTATTTCGGTCAGTTTGTTTATCACATATGCAAAGTGGTTTTTTCTTGCATTAATAAAAACGTAAAGTTCTTATTATTACAAGTCATTAATCACATTATTTTGCTGCCAACTTGTGTCCATGGCTGTTGAAGATTTAGGAGCAAGCCTTGCTGAATGCAGAAGTTTTATATTTTTGCTTATTTTCTCTGTGATATCGTGTGGTCACTCAGTAGTACTTAACAATACAAAATCAAAAAATTGTATAAGTTTTAAAAACTGCACTAGTCCACATATAATAGACCCGGTGTGCTCATCATGGACATACTTGATGTGTGAAAAGTAGCTTGCAAAATCATCTGAGAAACCATCCCATTTTTTTACAGGTATCTGCGGTTCAGAGCAGAAAGCGTAAAGAATATTTACATATAAAAGTGTGACAAAGATGCATATATGACGATTTACATGTATTTTTAGCTCTAATAATTTGCTTGCTGATGTACATCTCGAACTCAAACTTTTACCAATCTTTGCAATCATTTAGTAGATACAATCGTGTTGGGTGCTGCTGGAGAAGCAAGTGAAGTATCCAGTCATACCAAATATTTTCCCATCATGCTTTCCTTTTGACTTGCACTCTGTCGCTTCACTTGCCGCTTGTATGGTCATACGCTCACAATTCTCTTTATCATTATCACTTATTTCCTAATTAATCGATGTTGCAGACCAGTCTTCCTAAACATCATTACTAGAGTTTCATTTATCCTCAGGGGTACCCTTGACACGTACGTGATCAATAACATCTTTCTTGAAGCTTGATATTGGCTTCTAGACCTAGTGTACCCCAAACTCAAAGATATGGATTTAGTAACAATTCAGCAGTAGCACCTCGAGAGAGATCCTTTAAAGACGAAGGTACCATATATTTCATGATATCAGAACACAAGTTTTTTCATACTTGCACCCATATTCTGGACTTGATTTTCAACATATGTAGCTGTTTCCTGAAAGAAGTTAGCATACAGGTTAAGTCAAATAAAAAGCAAGGGCGGAAATTTACAAGCAGATGCTCAAGCAATTAAGATTAAGAATGTTTGATACACGAGAAGAACAAAGATACTACCTCATTAACGGTCAATTATAACTATTAGAGTAAAACCTGAGACATTGCTTCTTCAACCTCCAAGCACATTGCTTTAAACTTTGGTATATAACTATATATTACCAACCCAGGCTATACCTTTAAAATCTAAGGATCCCATAAATCAGGACAAGCACGAAACCTTTCCGTCACTTTGCTTAATAAAACTCCAAGATAGCACCTGAACCAACATATATTATATCTATAAGAGGGTTGCTTCGCCAAATTTACATTTTCATTTTATGGATCCTTGTATATGTGTGAAGTAAAGCTAAGGAGGTGTTTGGGATTGCTTAATCTAAGTTGATTAACTGCTTATTTAACAATTTTATTTTGTGGGTCCAGTAACATGGGTGAAATGAAACCAACCTGCTTATTTTTACTTTCAAGTGCCTTATTTACTCTTAAATAAGCAAATAAGCAATTCTAACCAACCACTTCAAACTGCCTATCTGCTTTACAAACAAGCAGATAAGCACTTGAATAAGCAATCCTGAACACACTCTAAAATGTGTACGGGTCTCTAAAATATGAAGCTCCTTACATTTGACAGCAAACGTTATACCATCTTCTTTCCTCCATGCCTTATACACTGTGCCATAACCACCTGTGTATTCCATAAGTGAAAAACTTTAATCTAGTGACAGCTGTCATGATATAAGATTTTTAAGATTGTAGTTTTATATTCAGAGTTGATATTTGTTTTCATTACCTTAAACTTCTTCCTCTATAATATATGATTCAAACACTGGCAATTCATTTGGCTTTGCATGACCCTGTAAATGAAGCATCAAATGAATTCTTAAGGTGTCATGATAGTTAATAATAAGCTTGTACTTTATATATGAATCAAGCAAAAAAACATGATTAGACAATATGACACTCATTTATAATTTGATTTCACAGAAAAGGAGCCTTCTCGTTATATTCTTTTACGTTATCCTGGTTTCCTGTGTTTGCAGCTTCTGGTCAACAGGTTCACTTTATCCTCTGCTTCACATAAACTGACATCTTGTCTTTTCTACAAGGCTTCTGCTTGATATGGTTACCAACATCATCTCCCTTATTTACTGTTACTGATATTGTTTGCTCTGTAGAAGTTGCATACTTCAGAGTAGCTACCAGTTTTGCTGTGAATTCTGGGACATGCTTCGGATCGGAAGAGACAAGTTCTTTTGTAGGAGTCCTCAATATCAGATGAGCGTTTGTGCAAGTATTTATGTCTAACAATGTTATTACTAGTACAGTTAGTTTTTTTTAAAGAAATCCATATTCATCAACGGAGTTTCAGGATCACATGAACAAACTAGCTGCTCGTCTCTTCCACGTATAGCCTTCTCTTGCTCTTGTAAATCGTCGTCAGTGACTGTTGGTGAAGCTATATTCTATTCACAAATGTCTTGGCAAAGTGTTGTGTCATTGCAGATGTGTAACAATTCGTATTTTCAGGTCATTTTATGACGTCATTTATTTCGTTATTATTTCACTATTTTTTTTACATTAAACGTAAACAGACACCAAACAAATTAAGGTTTTCATCAAGAAAGCGTTATATTATTTTACGAAAGTAATAATTAACTTTTTGTATTTATTTTTGTAGGTCTCAGCCCTAGATAGATCTTTTATGCCTGTGAAGGATATAGAGCACTAATGTAATCAGAAGTAACTCTGTGAGAGACTCTAACAAAACAATCTATTATTCAC
>BQNB010039407.1:0-48087 GCA_026074375.1 Tanacetum coccineum | reverse complement strand
TTTTAGCTAAAACAGTTTAGCTTTTAAGCTTCATAAGTTTAAATGACAAACTGTGGCTTTTAAAAGCTTATTACAAGCTTAATTTTATGTTTTGAAAATTTTGCTTTTATAAAAGTTTGTTTTTAAGCTTATTAAAAGATTTTGCAAAAAGAAATTTCGAAAAATAAAAACATATAAGGGTATAGGGAAGCCAAGGGTGAGCAAGACTCGAACCCCTGACCTCGACCTTAACCCTTATACGTTTTTATCATCATCCAATTCAACCACTTCTTTCTCTTCCGCATTAATATGTCCATTGTGATACTTTTTCAACCTTTGTCCATTGACTTTAAAACTGATTCCATTTTTATTGATAATTTCCACGGTTCCATATGGATGCACAGTTTTCACCATATTCGGGTCGTACCACTTCGATTTAAGCTTACCTGGATGCATCTTAAATCTAGATTTCAATAATAATACCTTGTCTCCTGCTTTGAAATCTTTATCCCTTTGAAGCCCAGAGTCGTGCCATCTCTTAGTTTGTTCTTTGTAGATCCGTGTGTTTTCATATGCTCCAACTCTTAACTCTATTAATTCATTAAGTTCCATGAAACGGTTTTTTTATAGCAACTATGAGTTCCATATTACATTGTTTTAATATCCAATATGCTTTATGTTCGATCTTCACAGGTAGGTGACAAGCTTTTCCATAAACCAATATGAAGGGGGTGCATCCAGTAGGCATTTTGTAAGCAGTTCTTAATGCCCATAATGCATCATCAAGCTTTTCTAACCAATTCTTTGGGTTATACCCAACTGATCTTTCCAGAATATGTTTTATATCTCTATTGGTCACTTTAGTCTGTCCGTTGGTTTGAGGGTGATATGCAGTAGATAAGTTATGAGTCACTCTGTATTTTTGCAAGGCTTTTTCTAATTGAGAGTTACAAAAATATGTCCCCCGATCACTAACTAAAGCTTTAGGAACTTCGAATCTTGCAAATAGCCTTCTTAAAAACCTAATTACAATGCGAGCATCGTTTGTAGGAAGAGCTTGAGCTTCGACCCATTTTGAGACGTAATCTACTGCTACTAATATATATTTATTCCCCTTTGAGTTCGGAAAGGGCCCCATAAAGTCTAGCCCCCATATGTCAAATACATCACATACCTGAATATTGTTCTGTGGCATCTCACTTCTTGATGATATGTTTCCTGATCTCTGACATGCATCGCATCTCATCACATAATCTTTAGCATCTTTAAAGATGCTAGGCCAATAGAATCCAGATTCATAAACTTTCCTTCTAGTAATCGACGCACTATGATGTCCCCCAGTTGGTCCAGAATGACAATGCGCCAAGATTTCAAGGATTTCATTCCCAGCAACACATCTTCTCATTACATTGTCCGAGCATAGCTTGAATGCATACGGTTCGTCCCAAAAATAATTCTTAACTTGAGAGAAAAAAACTTCTTCTTTTTTCATGTGTCCAATTTGGAGGTACAATCTTTCTGTGATAACCGGTAAAATTTCCAAGGTTAAGTATTATAAAAAATTATAGTTTTGTATTTTGAAGCCTTTCGATCTTGTCAGTTTTCTTGATGAAAGCTGAAAAGTTGACTTCTATTGACTATTTTGCGTAAAAGCGGTTTCGGTTTAACCAGGAGTTTGATGAAGTTTTGAGTTTGTGAATAAATCACTTTTGATTCGTTTTTCTGTTTTAAAGTGGTTTTGAGATTTTCAGTGCTTTCTGGGAAGTTTTCCCGCGTTTAGCGAAAAATCCTCACGCAGCACGTACCGGCATGACAGTTTATTCGAGTGTGGAGATTTTATGAATTTGGGAATGTTTTAATAGGTTTACTTATTTAATAAATTCACAATGATATGATAACGTAGTTTAAAACGTAAATCGTAAGTGTGAAATTTGAAAGTTATCAGAAAAATGGTTGTTTTCGTAAAATTTGGTAAAAGACTGTAACGGTCGTAAAAAGGTAAAATTTTGGTTGAATATAAGTTGTTAAGCCTTATTTTGTGGTTTGAAGCATTTTTAAATGGATGAGCGAGGTTCGGTTGAGTTTTGTCAAAAATTCATGTTTTCGGTCCGGAGTCGGCCGATAATGGCTCAAAATGGATTTTTGTAGCAATTTAATGTGATAAGTGTCGTGTGAATAACCTAGGTTTATGGAAAAATGGTTTTAAACGCAATGGAAATGATAACTAAGTTTGGTTGACGTTTTAAATAGATGAAAATTGAGTTTTTAAGTGATCCCGATACAAAAAGGAAGACCCGAGACCCTCCCTAGGATCCATTCGGTCAAGGGAAGCAAAGAGGAGACAATATGGCTATTTTTAAGCTAGCATGTCTTGCATAGTACTCTTATAACCACCATTACCTCAACCATTCTATTCATGCATCTCATTTTGAAAATCAAAAACACAAAAATCTCTCTCTCTCTCTCTCTCTCTCTCTCTCTCTCTCTCTAGAATCGAACGAACCACAAGGAAGAAGAAAACAAAGATTTTGAAAATTTTCTCAAGAACACGGGTTAAGAATAGATAGTGGGTTGATAGTTATTAGACGCGGGTTATATAAAAGGTGTACGAGTTTGTTCCTTTCGCGTCAAAACCGAACCAAGGTCATCCAAACTTGTAAGTTTTCTAAACTTTGTTAAAAGTTGTACTTTTGTGGCTATTATGGTGTTAAAACACTAGTTGTACAAGTTGATCATCATAAAAATCAAATCTTGGATACATAAATGTGAAAAAGGGTGTTTGTGCGCCGGCTTAAAGAGAAACAAAAGAAAGAGTTTTTGAGGTTAAATAAATTGGTTATTGTGGTAATTTTTCATTTTACGAAAGTGCTTAAAAAGGGCTTATTTTGAGGTTTTGCTTATTTAATAAGCTAGGTTATAGCTTATTTGGATATGTATGTTTTCGGTTTGGGCTTGGCCCAAATAAGGGTCCGTTTGTTTGTGTGGTCCGGCGCCAATGTGGGCTTGATCCACTTGGTTTGCTTATTGGACTTGGTTAATGGATTTGAATATTGGATTTGGTTAATGGATTGAATAATAGGTTTGGTTTTTCTTGGTTATTGGTTATTGAGTTCGGCTTATTTTGAGCTTATGATTTTTGGCTTATTTTTATAAGTTTATAGCTTATTGGTTTTTGGCTTATTATTATAAGCTTATAGCATATTGGTTTTCGGCTTATTTTTATAAGCTTATAGCTTATTGGTTTTCGGCTTATTATTATAAGCTTATAGCTTATTGGTTTTCGGCTTATTTTTATAAGCTTATAGCTTATTGGTTTTCGGCTTATACTAAAAGCTTATGGCTTATTGTTTGGTTATCGGCTTATATATATAATATTATGAGCTTATAGCTTATTGTTTCGGCTTAATGAGCCACGGATATATGTGATTTCGACTTATATTTGATTCGGCTTAATGAGCTTAAGGTCCATTGTGTTTTGGATTATATTTTTGGACTTATGTAAAGAGGTATGGACTAAGTTTTGCTATCGGGCTAAATACTTAAAGACCATAATGGGCCATAAGGCCCAATAACAAGTAAATGAATTAGTGGACTTATAAATGGACTAAAGGATTTGTGTTGGACTAAGAGAGATTTTGTTGGACTTGTCGAATGTAAAGGGATTATTTTGCTACGGTTTGATAAAACGTGTTGAAGGTATTGATATTGTGTTTGTCGGAAAACGTCGGGTTTGTGAAAAAGTGTTTTGGATTAAGGTTTAAGACCTTGGAAAAAGTCATAAAGACGTACGGGTCATGCCGAATTTTCGAAAGAAATTTATACTTAGAAACTTTGCTTAAAAGGGGTAAAATTTTCAAGATTTTAATAATAAATAGTTATTTTACTTGAAAATTTAATGCAAGACGAAAGATGTAATTTCTCGAAACCTTTTCTTAAACATTTAATATTTATAATCGTTGTGTCGATTTTAATTGAGGAAATGAAGGATGATTCTTATGGAAGGTGTAGTGTCGAGGTAAAAGCTATGGGTCATGGACATACTTAATAACGAGACGTTGTGAATACCCCGTTAGCCCGATAATAAGACGAAAATAATAATAAAATATTATTATTTTATTTAAAGTATTAAGTATATATATATATATATATATATATATCGTACCGATTACGGAAATGTGGATTATTTATCTTCGGCTTTCGAGCTCTTGCTCATTTCTTTTCGTCAGATTTCCACGGAGTATTTTGGTTGATTGTATCGTTCAACGATTTGAGGTGTTCGAGCTATATTGTATTGATGTCGTACTTTGCCCAAGTATTTTTGAGTCGTTTTCGCGTAATTACCACACAACCATAATATGAGATAAAGTTTTGATAACGAGATAAAGTCTTAGTAATGAGACGACGATTTTTGTAATAAGTTATCGGTGTGAGATAACGAGTTTGGAATGATATGAATTTGAAATGGGATTTTGGGATGAAAATGAGGATTTTGCGTGATTAAAGACGAACACTTGTACAATAAGATAATTTTGTACGAGTATTAATAAAGTGAGTATATATTAGGTCGTTGTCGGGTACCATTGTGCGCTTGCGTAGAGATTGTTTGTGCTTTGCCTTATTTGAGATTGTGCGGTTGCTTTTGATTGCTGATTGAGGTGAGTTCTCGTAGCCCCACTTTTTACTGTTTTTTCGTTGGGGGAAAATGATACTCAAATATGTTTTGAAATGTTTTGAATTGATCTGTGTGAAATGTGGTTTTGTTTTTAGGACAAGATACGTGCTTATGACTGCTATGTGAATATTATGTGATGCATGATTGTTTGGATCAGATGAGTACGCCTACCCAATGTTTGTGAGAATATTAGATCGGATGGGTACGCCTACCCAGTATTTGTGTAATTATTAGAGCGGATGGGTACGCCTACCTAGATTTGTGTGTGGTCATGCCCTAATTTTAGTGCTCCAGCTGGTAGGCCCTTTAGGTGCGTAAGTGACATATGGTTATTGATTAGCGGTGATGCTATGATTGTTTACATATATTTGCTATCTTATAGCTCTATTGTCCACTATTTTGAGATATTGGCACAGCTTTTAGGTTTAAGGTCAAACTTACGAGCTCACCAACATTATTGTTGACGTTTTCGAGTATTATTTTTAGGTGTGTCAAATCAAAAGGTATGTGAATGGTATTAGGAAGAGCAAAGATGTAACCCAATAGGACTGGGTCAAGAGGGTTTTGATTATTGTATTTTGTCAAGTTTTTAACTTGTAAAGATTCATGTAAACCCAAGTTTTATTATTGTAAATTGTAAAGTGTATGATCTTATATCTTGTGTAATGAATGGTATCGTCGCATTTCCGTGTTTCCGCCACTGACAGGGTGTAGCAGATTGGTATCAGAGCCAAGGTTATAGAGAATGCCGATTTTTATAAAATAAAATAAAAAGCGCAACTATAATTAAAAAAAGTGAAGTCTATTTTAGTAGAACCTCGAACATGGCGAAAGTTAAGTAGCCCAATCAGTTCATGGTATTTTTTCTAAATTACGCATAGCCTGATTAACTATGCTTAATATAGAAAGGACTATGAAATGATAGGACTAGTTTTCTAAAGTTATGTTAGAGGAGGGAATAGATGTGTGAGTAATGTGACCACCTGAAAATGATAGGATGTTAAGTGATGAGAACACTTGCGAGTGTTGAGATTGAGATTTTGTTGATTTTAGGATTGCCATGCTACCTTAGTAGTAGTAGTGTGCGATGCCTTGAGAGTGTAAGTAAAATTGTTGTGGATAGCGATGATTGATTGATTGATGTTGGTCATGCTTGCCTTAGTGTAGTGCGTGTTGCCTTGAGGAATTTTGTGGATAGTCGCAGGTAGCGACGTGAATTGAGAATATGCTTTTGTGGAATATGTGTGGTGACCAGTTGTGCCTGTTTGGTATCGAACCTGGTCGGTGATTATTCATTGTTTGTATTCTTTCTGATATATTATATATATATATAAGAGTATACATATATATATATATATATATATATATATATATATATATATATATATATATATATGGTTAGAACATCTAATTTCAAACGCTATAATGATTTTGTATTATGTATGCATAATGATGTTCATAATTTGGATAAAAATATTTAATACTTATACCCTTTTATCGAGTTATCACAGGATGTCTACCCTAGTGTTTGTTGACCTAGAGAGTTCCACCCAGGCTGACAGAGCTCAGAGCTCCCGAGTGCCCGTACCACTTCCTGAGGATCCCTATGAGGCCATTAGGCAGGCTTATTTAGATGGGACGGACACTGAGTCCGAGCCTTTCGAGGACCCTGTTGAGACTGAGACACCCGAGTCACCCCTCACTATAGCACCACCCACATCACGACCTGAGAGTACTCTACCCACTTTGGTTCCCATTTCTGGCATGACGCAGTATGGCTGTGGCGTTCCACATGCAGATGTCATCTGGTTCTCTGCTAGTATGGCAAAGGTGGAAGTATGTCTGAGTGTCCTGACAATCCGTGAGAGGTTTAGGGTCCTCTACGATGTTTGCATCCAGAACTTTGTCTACACCAGACCTTTCTTAACGGAAAGCGTATCGGGGGTACGTCTGTAGTTAGTAGAGGATAGTGGGGAGGATGATGATAAGGAGGATGAGGAGATAGAGGAGAGTTTGGATTCTGACAGTGTGAGCGAGGACGCAGAGGAAGAGGGTCCTACTATAGAGGATGAGGATCCTGCAGTGGGGGACGAGGGTCTTGTTGCGAGGCTCGAGGGCCCCGGTATGGATGATGAGAGTCATGGTATGGATGATGAGAGTCATGGTTTAGATGATGAGAGTCGTGGTTTAGACGAAGAGGGTCATAGTGTAGAGAGTGATGGACTTGGTTTAGAGGAGGAGGTTGTACCTGGGGGTGAGCAGCAGGCAGCTCCGGTTGTGGGGACAGCTGTGAGCGTGCCTTTAGGACTTGGGTATGGAGCGTTGAGGCACCAAGAGTTAGCATTAGAGGAGGATCACGTATACAGTATGTTTGAGGTCGAACAGGGTTCTGGATCTGCACCAGAGTCTGAGAGACCAAAGAGGGTGTCGGCATCTAGACAACCCACACTCACCACATGGATAGACCTAGAGGATGGTATGGTTTATATAGATATTCCTGCTTACCCACAACCAGCACCACCCGTTCAGACACCACCTTCACCTGAGTGGACGTCTGGATCACTTCCTATTTCTCCATCACCATTTGTTGTTCCTTTACCTATTTCATCACCCATGATACCGTTGGTTGTACCATCTCCTGTAGCTACACCCGCTACAGTTGAGACTGAGGGATTTTTGACCGAGCTGGGAGCTCAAGTTGAGATGCAGTACGATTGGAGGAGATATCGCCTACTTTATTTGAGAGGTATGATAGGGATATATGAGAGTTATTTACTAGGCCGGGGCGGTTAGGGATGAGATTTTCTCCCAAAGGTATTGATTTAGGAGTCTAGAGTACAAGCATGAGAGGGTCGCCGTGACATTTGGGGCGATATGGAGACCAGTGTTAGCCCTGGAGTCGTGGGCAGGCCAGAAGGATGCGCAGAGGGCAGCTCTGTGGCATGCCATCAGTGATATGCATGGAGAGAACTGGGATTTACGGTTATAACTTATTGAGGAAAGACGTGTGCTATTAGAGTTGGCTGAGGTTGTTGACAGTATGAGGAGAGGACAGGAGCCCAGAGGAGATGCGTAGGGTATATGAGATTTGGATTAGTAGTTTGTGTATATCACTAAACCGGGTAGCATCGGTTAGTGTCAGTTATGATTAGAAAAGTTTCTTTTGTATTGGTAGTTATGACGAATCATTCTAGTTATTAGGTCATTTGTATTGAAATCGATTTATGATAGTGAAGGAAATTTTGTTTGATATTCATGGATAGCTGTATTTTGTGTTGTTTCGTGTTAGTTTGAGAGCGTAGTTTTTCTCGTATGTGAGTGTGTTGCGATTGGTTGCTCGTGATAGAGCGGGTACCCACTTCATTACTAGGATTTGGCGTACGATGTAGTTTGTATATTCTGTAAGCTCGAAATGTATTCAGGCTAATCGATTATACTGTCTTGTTAGGAGAGCTAATAAGAAGGTAATAGACCATGAATGGTCACATAGAGTATTGGAAAGAGTTATGGTGATCAGTTGCGAAATCTGATCATACTTGTTATTGTGTAAGCATTTGAGAGGTATCTTAACCCACCTAAGTGATGTGAGGTATAAGACACTCATGGAGTAGGATTGATTTAGAAAAGTTTAAGGTGAATAATGATGTGGTTTAGATTATGAAACGGCCTTCCTAGAAAGGTAGAGCCTAGATTTTTTGACCAAGTAAGGTTTACATGGGGATTTTGAGTAAGTAAGTGTTGGTAAAGAACCATGGGCGTTCTTGAGAAAGTAGAGTATGAGTCGTGTTGTGTAAGACACATACCCTATAGGGTTAGTCCCGTTGGTTGAATAACCGAAAAGTTTAACAATGCCAAATCTGATAGATTAGTCGTCACGTCAAGACTGGATCGTATCCTAACACTCGACTAAGACAGAGTGACCTAAGTGTGAGAAATTCTGAATCTAAGAGATAGTATGAGAGGCTATCGTAGTGTTATGAATGAATATGGATTGACCATGAGAAAGTATAGAATTTGGACTGTGAAAAGACTTAGTCTTTATAGGGATCGTAAGAAACCTCGCTTGAAAAGACTAGATCCTAGTGATTGATGTGATTCTTTGAGGAATGAAATTTCCTATTAGTGTTGTGAGTTGGTAATTTAAGTTGAATTTCGGGGTGAAATTCCTTTAAGAGGGTGAGACTGTGATAACCGGTAATTTGCTCAGGGTTAAGTATTATAATATTTATAGTATTGTATTTTGATGTCTTTCGATCTTGTCAGTTTTCCTGATGAAAGCTGAAAAGTTAACTTCTGTTGACTATTTTGCGTAAAAGCGGTTTCGGTTTAACCGGGAGTTTGATGAAGTTTTGCGTTCCTAAATGACTCACTTTTGATTCATTTTTCTGTTTTAGAGTGGTTTTAAAGTTTTCAGTGCATTCCGGGAAGTTTTTCCGCGTTTAGCGAAAAATCGTCACGCAGCGCGTACCGGCACGACAGTTTATTCAAGTGTGGAGATTTAATGAAGTTGAGAATGTGTTAATGGGTTTATTTATTAAATAAATTCATAATAATAAAATAACGTTGAATTAAAACGTGAATCGTGAGTGTGAGATTTGAAACTTATCAGAAAAACGGTTCTTCTCGTGAAATTCCGTAAAAGTCTGTAACGGTCGTAAAAAGGTGAAATGTTGGTTGAAAATAAGTTTTCAAACCATATTTTGTGGTTTGAAGTGTTTTAAAATGGATGAGCAAGGTTCGGTTGAGTTTTGTCAAAAATTCATGTTTTCGGTCCGGAGTCGGCCGATAACGGCTCAAAATGAATTTTTGTAGCAATTTAATGTGATAGGTTTCGTATGAATAACCTAGGTTTATGGAAAAATAATTTTGAGCGCAATGAAAATGATAAGTAAGTTCGATTGACGTTTTAAATAGATGAAAAGTGAGTTTTTAAGTGATCCCGACGCAAAAAGGAAGACCCGAGGCCCTCCCTAGGATTCATTCGATCAAAGGAAGTCAAGAGGGGACAACATGGCTATTTTTAAGCTAGCATGTCGTGCATAGTACTCATATAACCACCATTACCTCAACCATTTCATTCATTATCTCATTTTCAAAATAACAAAAAATTTCTATCTCTCCCTCTCTCCCTCTATATTTCGGACTAACACAAGGAAGAAGAAAACAAAGATTTTTGAAGATTTTCTCAAGAACACGGATTAAGATTAGATAGTGGGTTGATAGTTAGTAGATGCGGGTTATATAAAAGGTGTACGAATTTGTTCCTTTCGCGTCAAAACCGAACCAAGGTCATCCAAACTTGTAAGTTTTTAAACTTTGTTAAAAGTTGTACTTTTGTGGCTATTATGATGTTAAAACACTAGTTGTACACGTTGATCATTGTAAAAATTGAATCATGGATGCGAAAATGTGAAAAAGGGGGTGTTTGTGCGTCAGCTAAAAAAAGAAAGAAAGAAAGGATTTTTGAATTTAAATAAAATAGTTGTTGTGGTAATTTTCATTTTATGAAAGTGCTTAAAAGGGCTTATTTTAAGGTTTTACTTATTCAATAAGCTAGGTTATAGCGTATTTGGTTATGTTTTTTTTTGGCTTGGGCTTGGCCCAATAAGGGTTCGTTTGTTTGTGTGGTCTAGCGCCAAGGTGGGCTTGGCCCATTTGTTTTGCTTATTGGACTTAATTAAATGGATTTGAATAATAGATTTGGTTATTGGATTTGGATTTGGTTATTGGATTCGGCTTATTTTTTAAGCTTATGTTTTCTGCTTATTTTTGGAGCTTATGTTTTCGGCTTATTTTGATAAGCTTATAACTTATTGGTTTTTGACTTATACTAAAAGCTTATGGCTTATTGTTTGGTTTCGGCTTATATTAAAAAGCTTATGGCTTATTCTTTGGTTTCGGCTTATATTAAAAGGCTTATGGCTTGATTGGTTATCGGCTTATATATATATAATATTATGAGCTTATAGCTTATTGTTTCGGCTTAATGAGCTACGGATGTATGTGATTTTGACTTATATTTGATTCGGCTTAATGGGCTTAAGGTCCATTGTGTTTTAGATTATAATTTTGGACTTATGTAA
The DNA here is from genome assembly GCA_026074375.1 of Tanacetum coccineum. Taxonomy (NCBI): domain Eukaryota; kingdom Viridiplantae; phylum Streptophyta; class Magnoliopsida; order Asterales; family Asteraceae; genus Tanacetum; species Tanacetum coccineum. The sequence goes on along the minus strand of BQNB010039407.1, from coordinate 37,353 downwards.
AGAGGTATGGACTAAGTTTTGCTATTAGTCTAAATACTTAAAGACCATAATGGGCCATAAGACCTAATAACAAGTAAATGAATTAGTAGACATATAAATGGACTAAAGGATTTGTGTTGAACTAAGAGAGATTTTGTTGGACTTGTCGAATGTAAAGGGGTTATTTTGCTACGGTTTGATAAAACGTGTTGAAGGTATTGATATTGTGTTTGTTGGAAAACGTCGGGTTTGTGAAAAAGTGTTTTGGATTAAGGTTTAAGACCTTGGAAAAAGTCATAAAGACGTACGGGTCATGCCGAATTTTCAAAAAAAAATTATACTTAGAAACTTTGCTTAAAAGGGGTAAAATTTTCAAGATTTTAATAATAAATAGTTATTTTACTTGAAAATTTAATGCAAGACGAAAGATGTAATTTTTCAAAATCTTTTTCTTAAACATTTAATATTTATAATCGTTGTGTCGATTTTAATTGAGGAAATGAAGGATGATTCTTATGGAAGGTGTAATGTCGAGGTAAAAACTATGGGTCATGGACATACTTAATAACGAGACGTTGTGAATACCCCGTTAGCCCGATAATAAGACGAAAATAATAATAAAGTATTATTATTTTATTTAAAGTATTAAGTATTAATTATTATTTCAAGTATATAAGTATTTTATATATAGAAAAAATATATATAATTTATATATATATATGTATACATATATATATATATATATATATATATATATAGGGATGGGTTCTAGGAAAACCATATTTTGCTAGAAAACCCAGAAAACTCAGAAAATCAAACACATGCCCTAAAAAAAAAACCAAACAGATGCCCCGAATATTGTTTCAGACTAAAAATTTGTTTTTTAGGCAAATATGGCCATCGATATAGATGTCTATAAAAAACTTCACAAACCAAAACACATACGCCCTAATTTTTCATGGCTATATAAATATTTTTTAGGGCATCTGTTTAGTTTTTTAGGGCATCTGTTTGGTTTTTTTGGGTTTTTACAGAGAGTAAATCGAGGCCATATTTGCCTGAAAAAACAATTTTTAGCCTGAAAAATTAAGGCATCTTTTTTGGTTTTTTTTAGGCATTTGTTTGGTTTTTCTGGGTTTTCTGCCGAAATAGATTTTCTCATGATCCCATCCCTATATATACAAAACCTTACATACGTACATATATATAAATATAAATGTATATATATATAGAATATATATATAAAATATATATATCTATATATTAAATAAAATTATATTATAAATATTATAAGAATATTAAAAATAATTTATATATATCGAACTGAAAGACACGAATACGGAATGAGTAATGTAGATTATTTATCTTCGGCTTTCTTTTCGTCAGATTTCCATGGAGTATTTTGGTTGATTGTATCGTTCAACGATTTAAGGTGTTCGAGCTATATTGTATTGATGTCATACTTTGCCCATGTATTTTTGAGTCATTTTTGCGTAATTACCACACAACCATAATATGAGATAAAGTTTTGATAACGAGATAAAGTCTTAGTACTGAGACGATGATTTTTGTAATAAGTGATCGGTGTGAGATAACGAGTTTGGAATGAAATGAATTTGAAATGGGATTTTGGGATGAAAATGAGGATTTTGTGTGATTAAAGACGAACACTTGTACAATAAGTTAATTTTGTACGAGTATTAATAAAGTGAGTATATATTAGGTCGTTGTCGGGTACCATTGTGCGCTTGCGTAGAGATTGTTTGTGCTTTGCCTTATTTGAGCATGTGCGGTTGCTTTTGATTGCTGATTGAGGTGAGTTCTTGTAGCCTCACTTTTTACTGTTTTTCCTTTGGGAGAAAATGATACTCAAATGTGTTTTGAAATGTTTTGAATTGATCTATGTGAATTGTGGTTTTGTTTTTGGGACAAGTTACGTGCTTATGACTGCTATGTGAATATTATGTGTTGTATGATTGTTGGAGCGGATGGGTACGCCTACCCAGTATTTGTGTGATTATTGGAGCAGATGGGTACGCCTACCCTGGTTTGTGTGTGGTCCTGCCCTAATTTTAGTGCTCAAGCTAGTAGGCCCTTTAGGTGCGTACGTGACATATGGTTATTGATTAGCGGTGATGCTAAGGTTGTTTGCATATATTCACTGTCCTATAGCACTATTGTCTACTTTTTTGAGATATTGGCACAACTTTTGGGTTTAAGGTCAAATCTACGAGCTCACCAACATTATTGTTGACGTTTTTGAGTATCATTTTTAGGTGTGTCAAATCAAAAGGTATGTGAATGGTATTAGGAAGAGCAAAGATGTAAGCCAATGGGACTGGGTCTAGAGGGTTTTGATTATTGTATTTTGTCAAGTTTTTAACTTGTAAAGATTCATGTATACCCAAGTTTTATTATTGTAAATTGTAAAGTGTATGATCTTGTATCTTGTGCGATCAATGGTATCGTCGCATTCCCGTGTTTCCGCTACTGACGGGATGTGACATGTAGTATATGCAAGACTCGGGGGTTGTTATCGTTCTCTAGGAGAATAGGTTAGGAAGGCTCAAACACGGTCTAACAGAATTATAAGGGGTTGAGAGAATATTATTTTTGTGTATTTATATTTATAAAAAAGCAGGTAAATATCATGGTTTGAGAGGTTGGTTATATTTACTAATTAAACAAATTATAATCTATGCTACTGATGATAACTTTATGATAAAAAGATGTATTTACCTAATCGCACTACTCCATAGATTGCTTCTCCTAGATCTGTTGCCTTGTCACACTTGTGATGATCTGTGTAAGTATTTCCTAGGTCATAAACGGATTACACGAACCCGCCGTCTATTTAATATTCTGTTAGGGAAACGCACAAGTAAGGTAGTATGAAGACTATTACAAGGCCCCTAAGAGTACATTAAATGCATGTGAAATATCTTAAGAGGGATCAACCATATTAGGGGTAAGGTAATATGAAGACTGTTACCGATGGTATCCTTTCTACACTATTCGCGTTTCCTTAGACGTCTATGCCAATTTAATATCTTATGGCTAGTTTTATAGAGCCTAACGCGCACATTCATCAACAAAAAGCAACATCAAAAGGATCTACAACCTAAGTTTCATGCAATCATAAGTAAATACAAAGGAGGGTTTAGCCTAGCATGTTAAAGATAAAGCAAGAACATAAATCAATCACACAACACATAGACATATTGAATGATTAATGATAAATAATCTTACTTGATTAAAACATAGATTAAAGGTAGTTACAATAGGGTTTTGAGGCCCTAAAAATGACCTTAAAAGCTACTGGAATGACTAGGGTTCGTCTCTTTAAAATTATACAAAGTTACACACCTAAAACCCTAATTTCGGTTTAATATATATAGGAAAACCGTTACGACGACGTCGCTTTGAAGTCATGACGCCGTCGCCACATATATGATTCTAGATCCTCTTTAAGTCGACCACGTCCTGATGCCGTCACCAGATAGATCATGACGGCATTGCTTTATACCTGCGATGTCGTCTTCACGGACTATATGCATAAATCTTTAAGAAATTTGGTGTAGGTCTGTAATCTTGTCCGTTTCTTCTCCAAATGAGCCCAAGTCACGTGCATTTCCTCCAAATTCCATCCAAGTGCAAAAAACCTGAAAACAAACGATTAAGCACGTAATCTGGGCATATTTGCATGATTTAGGGGGTTAAATGACATTGAAATAGTGTATAGAATGACACCTCATCAAATACCCCTACACTTGGAATTTGTTTGTCCTCAAGCAAATGGGCTTTTCTATTTAGACAATAGCAATATTAGGGCAATTTAACCTACTCTTTAAAATAATTTTACAACACAACCTTCTAGACCTCGTAATTAGAAGCACGAAAAGTATATACTAGCACCTCACATAAGTGTTTGGGATTCTCTCTTTCACTCGGTTGTATAATAAATTATAACATAATGGGGAAACGGAAAATCAACACTCATTACCTGTCATAGCATATAAATTACCATAAGCTTGGTGATGTATCGTTGTGTGGTGTATATTTTTATGATTTAAGTTGTAGATTTATATTTTGTCGACTTAACCAAAAATAACACTTTAACGGGTAGTGTACCCGGTCGGTGGTAGATTCGTGGTAAGTAGGGTGTCAAACACTTGAAGCGAGGTTAAATCTCTTAATTTATTTATATCTTGGTTGTCTAGTCTAAGTTAATACTAATCTAAGTCAAACTTATGCTAATCCTATGTTAGTTCTAATCCTAATTTTAACAGGTAAAAGGGGGTTTCAGCTTGAGAGACTGGCACATGTTTGGTTGGTGACTACAATCAATACAAGACACTTTAACCCACGCAATCAAATTAACAGAAGATAAAAGAGCGGTCGAGCCTTATGATAGAAAACTGTATTAGCTATCATTAATCCGATTAGAACGTTGGTTTGTTTATTCAGTGCAATGATTACTTATCTTGAAGAGGCATATCATTCTTAGACTTAGGAGGGACTTCATCCTAAGACCTAGACACATTAATTCTGTCACAATTAAAGCATCCGCATAAAGCATCCTTATTACCTGATTATAATTTATCTTAGGGATTAAAGCAATGGTGATCTTGTTAAACCCTAGCTCATAGAGACTTTACCCACTTACTGCTTAATGGCAATTTATACTCTAGTAGTCTACTTGTCCAACTATCCAATGGAATCAGAACATTATTTGTTGAATTATCTAGATTCACCTACTAGTCAACATGTTCAATAAACCAAAGGCAGGCAGTTTTCGTTAAACTAGTTAAGCCAAAAGCGTATCATTTAGCATCGTTTAAGAAGAAAATACTTAGACTATGATTCTAGATGTATAAATCACTATATGGAGAGCTATCTCGGTATCTAGATTACTTGGTCCATATCACTAGATCCAGTTGAATGATAGGTCGCATAAAAAAGCACATAAAAAAGTATAAATTAATATAACATAAACAAGGCATACAATGTTTATATTAAGCAATCGAGATATAAACAAATACCAAATATTCTGATCTTCATATAATGGCTATACCCAAATGTATTAGCCTTAAAATCATAATTATACAAGAGTAATTGTTTTAGCAGGTACATAACCGAGTTATGAATGATTCCAAAACTTAAAGGATTACAAAAAGTATAAGAAACTACTGTTGTCTTATTGGATTGGAATGCTGTTGACAAGACCCTCTTTGCTCTTTTTCTCCTCTTAAATCGACTTTTGTGGTTTAGGTGTTGAGAATATGATTTAGGACACTTAAAACTCGTTTTTAAGTTTTGTATTTATAGGGTCTGGAAGTCGGTTCGATACGGTGTATCTGATTGCTTGCTTTATATATATATATATATATATATATATATATATATATATATATATATATATACATATATATATATACTATATATAATATATATATAATATATATATATATATATATATATATATATATATATATATATATAATAATAATAATAATACATACATATATAAATAAATCACAAATATCAATAATAGTAAGTGAAGTATTCCAAGAGGGCTTTTTAAAAGGAAATTACTTTTACCCAAAGTAAAAGTCCCTAAAAACCTTCCCGGGTCGTGTCCCGACGAGGTGCGAATTTGAAAATCGAGGTAACGTTTGTGGAACAATGCTTGAATATCACAAATTGGATTTGGTTATCTATTTCTACTAATAATATGCTAAAACAAGTAAAGGCACGTAAAACGAAAGCAAATAAGGTTTTAATACCTAAAACGATAACGGGAATCAAAACCCGTTCTTTAAAAAACTAAATTCTAAAATTTTAACCCTACAAAGGAAAATTTATTTTTTATAAATCCTAAATGATGAAAGAAATTTTTTTAAAAAAGAATTGTATTTTTTTTACTTTTATATTATTGATTATGAATTAAAAACGGATTAATCTAAAAAAATTAATAAAAAATACTAAACTAATTTGAAAAATTCTGAAAAATTTGTGAAAAATACTTTACACTATGGTAAACCTAAGAAAAATAAGACGGGGTGAACAGCTTATGGGAATAAGCTATTATTAAGCCGAAAAGGGCTTATAGCTTAAATGGGCTAAAAAGTGTATAAAAGAAAAGTAAGTGGAGACAATAACGAAAAAGTCCCAAGGGCAGAGTGGTTGTGTGTGGTGGTGTTAAAATGCTTGGTAGAGGTTGGTAGAGGTCACGGGTTCAAGCCCTGCTCACCCATGACTTCCCAACTTCCCAAGTATTTTTATTTTGCAAAATTTTTGAAACATCTTTTTAGATAAGCTAAAAATAAGGACTTTTTGTGAAATGACTTTTTATAAAAACCTAAAATAAGCTAGAAATAAGCTCCTAAAAGTGACAGACTTGGTTTTTACTAAGACTTAAAGGGCTAAACTATTGGCCTTTTTAAGACAAAATAAGCATTTGAAAAAAGAAAATAAGCTAACAACAGACAATAAGCTATCCCTAATAAGCACTATGGAATAAAAATAAGCAAATAAAATGAGCTAAACTAAGCTTAAATTGACAGATTCACTAAAAAGCACTTCAACACTTAACAATTTTGGAACAAACACTCATTCCTTTCAAGATAAGCTCAAACAAGTTACAAAGCACAAATAAGCACAAAACTGACTTAAACCAACATAATAAGCATATGCAGACATAAATAAGCAAATCTCATGAGCCAATAAGCCAACAAAAACAAATAAGCAACTATGGCCAAAAAACTACTAAAACAGCCTACAAGGGCACTTTCTAGCTTATTTTTAAGCTAGAAAATGGATCCTTTTGGCTTAATGACTTATAACACTATAAAGCTTATACAACAAGAAAATCAAATAAACAAAGAAAAAGCTAAGTGAAAAAGCTAGTTACACTCAGTAAATGCTGACTTTTTCAAGTGTTTGAAAAGACAAAAGGCTAAGTGCAGGATTATCTAAATTTGCTAATGAAAAAGGGCCTTTTGTCTTTGAAAATGAAAACTTAACACTTTGACAGGTTTTGACTAAAAACACAGCTGCATATGCACTTAACTAAATCTTGTTACTACTGCATTTTGATAACTTATACAACACCAAAACAACACTTAAAAGCTAATTTCAAAGACCTAATCAAATAAGCTAAACTAAACTGTTTTAAGACCACAAATTTGAACACCTTGTAGAAAAAGCCTTAAAACTTGCTTTTAAACTTTTAAACTTTTTAAAAACTGATTAACACAACTCAAAAGGTGTTGTTAAAGTTAGATTAATGACCAAAACCATTTTTAAACCATTTTTAACCCATTGTCCCTCTTAAACCAAACACTCCTTTAACTTTATGAAAAACATTTTTAAACTGATTTAAACTAATTTAAGCCAAGGATTTTGAAAACAGATAACAAATAATTGATATTAAGCAATTTCCAATAGAGGATAAGCACTTTTGAAAAAGCAAACCAGATTAAGCAATATTAAGCTATACAAAACCAAAATTTCATGAAACTTAACCAAATGAGCTACAAACTACTAGACAAGCATAATAAGCAATAAACATGATAAATAAGCATAAATAAGCAAGAATAAGCTAGAAATAAGCAGTAAAATAAGTTATGATAGTTTATGAGATAAAACATGAAAATGAGAAACTTACAAAGCCCTTGCTCAAAACAAGGCAAATAAGCTTTCAATAAGCTGATCTACAAGCTTTAGCTTATCAAAAACAAGCTAGTAAATACCCACAAGCCCTTCCAGGTTTGGCTCGTTATCCAAATTAGCTTATGAGTGTTTCTTTTTTGGGTAAAAAGGCTTAAACTCTTCAAGCTATGGAAAAGCTTGAATAGTTTAAGTAAAAGCTTAAGTACAAAATAAAAAGAACTTTTTGTGAGCTTATAAAAACGTTTTTAAAACATAATGTATATTAACTTAGAAACAAATTTAACATAAAAACTTAATTTTCATTAAACTTGAATAAAACAATACAAAGCTTTAAGAAACAGTACAAAAGACTTAAATATAAGCTGAAAAGACTTAAACTAAAAAACTACATAAAAACTACTTGCCTCTAGGGCTTACAAAGGGTCCTATTTATATAGATGTCAAAGGTCTTGGGTCTTCACTCTTTGTGCTACTTCTGTGAGTGAGCTCAAGGGTGTGTTCCTTGTGTGAGAGATGTCCAAAACTCATCAAAGCCATCCATTTTGCTTGCTCTCCAAGTCCATCAATCATAGCCCTTCAATTTCTTGTCTTTTCCATGGACGAATGGTGTTGTTTAGGATTGCCAATGTGGCGTTTGTTGTTTTATGGAGTGGGGTTATGTTGGGATAGTGATGGGTTTGTCTGGGGTTGCAGGGTAACCTGTTTTTCGGGAAGATAAATAGTGTTAACGGGTAATGATAGGAAAAGGGTAAGTTTGTTTTGGTTTAACGGGCATTAGCCCTGTTTTCCTTATGTGTTTGCACCGTTAGTCCTTTTGGACTGACACTGTTAGTCCTTGAGGACTAACGGTGTAAGGGTGAAAGGACCTTTGGTGTAAATAGGTTAAGGGGTTAATGGTTAAGTGTTTTGGGCTTAATGTTGGGCCGGTTTATGGTTTTGGACTTTTAAGAGTTTTGTACTATACAACTTATAAGTCTTTGTAAATGAGGGCTTAATGGGCTGACCCGGCCCATTAAATGGGTACGGGTTGGCCCATTTAAGATTTCTTCGGATTCGACTTCGTCTTTGACTTGTTGACTTTTGAATTTTTCACGCTCTTTCCATTCCGTGCTTGGTTGTCTGTTTTGGCTTGATTTTTGTTCTTTAGTGAATATCCGTTACCCGCACAATCATAAATCATAAAAAACACAAATACAATGTATTTTTGGTATATTTTGGTCATTTTAGGCACATTTTTATAGGCAAAAGGTATGTGTAATTAAGCACATACCAAAATCCCCCATACTAAGATATTGTCGTGTCCTCACGCAATGCCATAAGTAAACACTTAAGAAAACCAAGAATCTCAATCCCCCTCGACTAATTACCTCGAAAAGTAGCTAAGTGTTCATCGAGGGGAATTAAAGAATCAATAGCTTTGAAAAGCCCTGTTTTGACCATTCTTAAAAATCTACGCTTATTACCACACATATTTTTGTATTTTTCCTTTTTTCTCATTTTTTTATACTTTTCTTTTTAAGCAACTAACATGAACGTTTGGACTTTTGTTATTTTCATAACTTTAAGGTCACGTAATAAGATGCATTTCAATCCTAAAATGCCCAAAAAGGATAAATTCATCGTCCCCGACTTTTCACTCGTCCCAAACCAAGATCAAAAACGAAATCACCGTTAAATATAAGTTAAGATGCTAACACTACTCATATTTGCAACTTGTAAACTTTTCACTCCCGACAATTATTATATATTATGTTAGTGTGCTTATTTCAAATTTCAACCATCGATCAAACGTTTTGCAAAATTTCTATGCGTCACGTTCCACCCAAAAGTAATGAGTTTGAAGGCGAGATCATCCCATGTAGCGACTTTCGTCTCGGCACATCCCAACCTTGCGGCTAAGTGACCAGGCTTTTGACACCCCACAGAGACTAGTATCGAGACTCACGGACCTTCGGTTTCAAAACTCTTGGATTTCCCGTATATACATAAAATCACAACTTAAAATGTAATAGTCTTAGTTCAAAAGCATATTTAAATTTAAGAAAAAGAGATTTTCCCTATATTTATTAAATCACATATATTACACTTAATATAATTATTCATCCTTTAAACTAAGGAAATCCTCGACCTTTTAGAAGGCTGCAACATCGGTTGTGAGCCGGCAAGATGCAGCAAACTTTTATCAGTCTCGGATAATCACTATGTGCCTTATTTAGAAGACTGCAACATCGGTTGTGAGCCGGCAAGATGCAGTAAACTTTTATTAGCCCACAGTTTTTATTATTATTATTACCTCATTTGTCATTTTTCATTTTCATTTTCATTTTTTTTACACTTTATATTACCATGATATAGAGAAAATTTCTTTTTAGAAAATTTAAGTATAAATTTGAACTAAAATTATTGATATCGACCATACTTCAAAAATTGTTGATTTAAGTTTAATTTTCGAAGAGAGCACGTATTATTAGTCCGGTTAGAAGCTTATGGGAGAGAAAAGCCACAAACTACACTTATGAGCTCTTAAGATTTCCAACTAATCCTTGTTTAGCATCTAACTCATAATTAACTTTATCATTTTTTGTTCTTCGCAAATTTAAAATCTTTAAAAAGATTCGCGAATGCTTAGTCTAAAAGTTAAGGGGCAAGCTAGAGCTCAACACGCTCGATCGGGTCAAAATTTATTCTTATTCTACCCAGCAGGAAAGTCAAAATTGTGACAAAACACTTATTTTATTTTTGAAAATTTTTAATTTTTTTTTGGAATTTTGGTGGTAAAAACGGGATTACGTGAAAACAACGGCCGCAGGCACAATCAAATTGAAAGTTCCGCCCATACTAGAATTGAACATTTTCCTTAATGTTTTAAGAAGGGTCTCTACGTAAATCTAAAGTCATTTATTAAGTATGCTTAAAGATAATCGTTAGTCGATAAGATTGGATATTGGATTCCCATAATGAAGCTGAGGATTGAAGCTCGAGTGAACGAAGGAAAAAACTACGAGCACGAGAGGCTTCAAAATCCGGGGCAATCCTGGACATACAACAAAACACAAAGCACGAGAAAGGAAGAGGCGAGCCTCCTCACAACACACTTATTCATTACTACTATTATAATTATATTAGGATAAGCATGGGTTGCCACCCACGAAGTGCTTGTTTAAGGTCACTTAGCTTGACCCGTCCCCGAATTGAGTTGTTCATGAGGGATAAAAATGGAGACATGGAACATCCAAAACATGGATGTCATCCCCATAAGAGCAAGGAAAAATCTCCATCGGGCTTTCAAAAATATTAATGACTTGGAAATCTTTTGAGTCCCAATTAGATAATTTCGTTATCAGTGAATGAACTCCTTTAGAAATGAGAATCCTGGGATTGAAAACTTTTTCCTCATTTTTGGATGAAAACAAGAGTAAAGTTTCAGACCCGGGAATTTCTATGTGGAAAGGAAGTTCATGATCAGAAAGAGGAGGATAAAAATCCTCAAGAATTAAAGAAGCATTAGATGAGGATTTCTTCTTTACATTCTTATCCGGTGTTACTTGATTGGTGACTTCATAAAGGTTCTCTTAAACGAGTATACCCGGATTGAATACTTTGTCCTCGTTATCGGTTGAAGTCAAAGTATCAACCTCGGAAAAATCCTCATAGAGAACCGAGTCACACTCGAGGAAATGAGGAAGGAAACTACTCGATCCAGTGGAATCAAGTTCATCAACCAAGAGTTTAGAAACTTTGATTTTATTTTCCTTGGAGTCAAATGGATCATCATAAAATATTTTCCCCATTCATCACTATCGGTCTTGAGATCAAAAAGATCATCATTGGCATCATCATATCTCGGTAGAGATGAATAATCAAGAGTATGTTCATCGGTGAACATCTCGGGAATGGTATAAATAAGATCGTTATTAGGAGAATTTTCTGCTAATGGATCACGGTTAAGAAAATATTCGATCTCTCTAATAACGTCTTCCGGAGTCATGTTATCATTTCCCGGTGGAAATGACTCAATAAGAGCGAGTTCATCGGCGAACTCCTCAAGAGAATAATCACTAATCTCAGAAGTTATGAGATAAGAAGAAGTGGTACTGCCACTTAATGGATTGACATTAGGAGAGGGAGGGAGATCCTTGGTAGAATCAAGATTTAGCAATTTCTCAATTAGAACAATGTCTCCCTCCGGATCAAAGATATCATCTTTAACTTCCGGTGAAGTTAAATCGGAAGTGAGTGAGTCGGGTTCCGAAGAAAAAGTGGGATTGCCACTCAGATGATTTGTCATTTTCTCATTTGCGAACAAGTCTTCAAGATAATCTTTGTAAGAAATATTGTAAATATCAATCATGTTGATTGATTCTCTTTGATGTTTATTAGAATAACTTGAAGTGCCATGTTTCATATTCAAGATTAATCTTTCGTCACCGTCACGGAGAATCAATTCTTCTCCGTGCACGTCAATCAAAGCACGAGCATTTCTCAAGAAAGGTCTTCCCAAGATAAGGGGAACTCGAGGATCACTTTCATAATCAACAATGACGAAATCAGCAGGGAACATGAATCTTCCTACCGGAACAAAGACATCCCTTGCAATTCCACCCGGTGTACAAACCGACCAGTTAGCTAATTCAAGGGTCATTCAGGTGGATATAAGTTCGGATAAACCTAACTTTTTCCAAACCAATAGTGGCATCAAGTTGATACTGGCACCTAGATCGGCTAAGGCCTTGCAATTGAGCTCACTAAAACTACACGGAATGAGAAATTTCCCAGGGTCTCCAAGTTTCTCGGGTAACTTCTTAAGGATAACCGCTGAGCAATTTTCATTGAGGGGTGTATTTGCCAGTTCTAAAAGTTTCTCCTTATTGGAAAGGAGAGCTTTAAGCATTTTCTGGTATTTCAGAATTAGAATTAATGCATCAGCAAGAGAGATATTGATGTGAAGTTGTTTAAACATTTGCCAAAACTTATGAATTTGTATTTCATCTTTGTCTTGCTGTTTTTCCTTGTTCATCCTTAAAGGATAAGGGATATTGTATCCCTTTTTGGCATCTCATAAGATTTTTGTGAAGGAGCTTAAGGTTTTTGGACAAGAAAAGGTAGGACCTTAATGGTATACTCAACGAGTTCTGGGTCCGTTAACGTCTCCTCTACTCGTTCTTCCTCCTCCGAATTAATGAATGGAGGAGGCATTGGAACGGATGGTCCATCTAAAACAATACCACTTCGGGTGGTGATGGCTTTCAATTCACCCTTCGGGTTAGCAATGGTGTTGCTAGGGAGTGATCTCGAACCCGAAGAAGAAGAAGCGGTGTTCATTTGAAAGAAACTAGCCATCATGTTCTTAAGCTCATTAGTTTGATTTGACATTGTAGCTTGCATTTCATTTCTTAATTATGATTTTAAATTACCGATATGATTTCTCATAGCATGCATGCTAGCCTCATTTGTTTTCTTAAATTTCTCCAATTCACTCAAAGTAGTAACTTGAGTTTGTTAAGTCGGGGCTTGATAACTCAAATTTCCTTTGTTTTGATTGTAACCTTAATTGTACCAGTTTTTATTATTTTGCTCATATGGTTGAGCAAAACCCAGTGGTCGAGTTTGGTTAGCAACACTTGGAGGACAATATCTGGTATTTCCCTAATTGTAGTTAACTGGGACGACTGAAACATATCCTTAGATATTGTCATGATAACTTGAAAAAGTGTTGCTATCGGTGGCAGGACACTATCGGTAAGAATAAGCACTGCCATAAGTTACACAAGATTCCTCAACAGCTTTTACTGAAGCTGGAGCTGGGGTTACTTGATGTTGTTTAAACATCGCGGTCATCGCACTAGTCATGGCACTAGCTACGACACTTGCTATCTCTGAGGAATTGACATTACTTGTTTTCTCTTGAGAAACAATCAGTTTGTTTCTTGAATTACAAACTTTTGAATTGTTTTCAATGATTTTCAACACATCTTGTACACTTCTTTCCAAAAGATTGCCACCGGCGGCAGAATTTAAAGAATCTTGATCGGATGGGTTTAAAACATTATAGAAGGTATCGAGTTGATGCAATTTAGTAAAACCGTGATGGGGGCATGCTCAAAGGAGATCCTTGAATCGGTCACATGCCTCACTAAATGTTTCCTCAAACTTTTGATTAAAATTTGAAATTTCATTCCTGAGATTTGTTGTTTTTGAGGGAGGAAAGAAATGGTTAATAAACTTAGACACAAGATCATCCTAAGTGAGAATAGAATGAGGAGGTTCTTTGTCAAGCCAAATCCGAGTTAGACCATCGATAGAAAATGGAAAAAGCATAAGCTTAATCGACTCCTCGGGCACATATTTGTACTTCAACGTACAAGTGATCTTGTTAAAATATCGAATATGAGCATGAGGATCTCCTTTCTCAAAACCGAAGAATTGTTTTGAAGTTACAAGATTGATTATACTATGCTTGAGCTTGAAATGGTCAGCGAGAATGGGTGGTACTACGATTGCCTCCGCATAACCCTCGGTGAGTGCACAGAGTAATTCCACCATAGTACGTTGTTCGGCCATTGTAACTATGGGAACTTCTTTAAGAGCGAACGGTTCGACTCTTTGTTTTGAATGTCTACGGTTACGACGTCTCGGATTCTTAGAAGTAGGATTCGTAGAAGGTTCACCAATGAATTTTGAAGAAGAGAGAGTTTGCATACACTAAAAAATAAAATAAGAGAAAGGAAAATATGTGTGGAAATAAGTGTAGATTTATAAAAATAGTCAAAATGGGGCTTTTCAAAATTAGTGATTCTTTAATTCCCCTTGATGAACACTTAGCTACTTTTCGAGGTAATTAGTCGAGGGGGATTGAGATTCTTGGTTTTCTAAAGTGTTTACTTATAGCATTGCGTGAGGACACGACAATAGTTTAGTATGGGGGATTTTGGTATATGCTTAATTACGCATACCTTTTGCCTATAAAAACGTGCCTAAAATGACCAAAATATACCAAAACTACATTGTATTTATGTGTTTTGCTATATATACTGTGCAGGTACCGAATATTCACTAAAGGACAAAAACGAGGCCAAAACCGAGCACGGGATGAAAAGAGCATGAAAAGTCAAAGTCAAAGTCAACCTAAAAGTCAAAGTCAAGGTCAACTGTCAAAGACGAAGCCGAAATCGAAGAAATACTTATGGGCCAACCCGCACCCATCCAATGGGCCGGGGCAACCCATTAAGCATTTATATCAAGACTTACATAAGCTTAAAGCTTATGAAAAAAGCCCAATCCTTAAACCGGCCTAAACAAAAGCCAAACCATACACCCTTTACCCATATTACACCAAAGGTCCTTATACCTTTGCACCGTTAGTCCAAAAGGACTAACAACGTCAGTCCAAAAGGACTAACGGTGCAAATACATAACAAAACAGGGCAAATACCCGTTAAACCAAAACAAACACACTCATTCCCGCCAAAACCCATTAACATTATTCACCTTCTCCTACCTTGCACCCCAGACAAAAACATCCCTCTCCTACCATAACCCCACCCTATAAAACAACAAACGCCACTTTGGCAATCCTCTTAAACATCATTCGTCAAAGAATAAAGACAAGAAATTGATGGTTTGAATGAATAGGCTTGGTGAACACTCAAGATTGATGGCTAGGATGACTTCTTGACTACTCTCACACAACAAACACACCTCACGAATGTCTCACAGAAGAAACACACTTCAAAGGCCAAGACCCTTAGCGTTTCTCTATAAATAGGCTCATTGTAAGCCTTTCAAAGGCATCTAGTTTTTACTTTTCAGCTTATATTTAACTATGTTTTAGCCTATCGTACTTTCATTTTTAAAGCTTTGTACTGTTTTTAAGTTTATTCAATTTTATGATATGAAAATGTTTCATAGGCTCTCATAAGCTCTTATTCACCTACATTTAAGCTGTTTCACTTAAGTTATTTAAACTTTTCCATAGTTTATATAGTTTGAGTCATTTTCACCAAAAATCACTTAAAAAGCTATTATGGATGATAAGCCAAAAAGGGATGGGCTTATTGTTGTCACTAACTTGTTTCTAACAAGCTAGAGCTTGTAGATAAGCTCTAAGAGCAATTTATACCCTTGGTTGTGCAAAGGGTCTTGTAAGTTTACTTTTTGTATTTTAGCTTATTTACTGTTGGCTTATTATATTGCTTATTTTACTGCTCATTATTGCTTATTTATGCTTATTTTTATTGTTTAATGCTTATTTATGCCTTCTTGTAGTTTAAATCTTATTTGTTTATGTTTTAAGTTAAAACTGCTAGTATATTCACTTAGTACTGCTTATTTGATTTGCTTATGTTAAAGTGCTTATCTGTGGGTGTAATTTGATTATCATTGGTTAATATTGATTGCTTGTTCTTTGTTCTTAGTTAACTAGGCTTAAATCATTAAAATCAGTTTAAAAATGGAATTTTATAACTTAAAGGGGTGTTTGGGTCAAGCTTTAAAATTGGTCAAATTGGGTCACAAATAACTTTTGGTTCTTGAAGTAGTTTGCATAAGCTTAAAATAAACTTAAAAGTTAGCTTTAGTAGAATTTTAGAGTTTAGATTTCATGTTTTAGTTTCAAAATTTCTATTGTTAAGGTCTGTGGTTTTTAAGTTTTTATAAGTATCTTATTTGGTTAAGTTTTAGTTTAGGTGTTAAGTTGTGTCAATTTCATGTTCATTTCAAGTCATAAAATTCAGTAGGTAAAGTGTGTTTAGATCAAAAGTTTTGGGTCATAATCTGTCTATGGACATTTTCAGTTTTAAGTCTAAAAAGTCCATTTTCAATTGCAAATTTAGATAGGTTAAAATAAATTTTAGGATCTAAAATCTCTTGCATAAGTAGCTCTTAGTCTAAAGTCCATCTGTTTGAGCTTATTTTGAAATTTAAAGTGTTTTTTAGCTTATTCTTAATCTGTAAATTGCTTATTTTCCTTTTAAGAAAACCAAAAAAATAGTGTAATCTGTCTAAAGTAGCTTTTTCTTTTAGCTTTTTCATGGCTTATTTGATTTTCAAAATGTTTTTTAATTGCTGATTTATATAGCTTATAGGATAAGCTTTAAGGTGTTGTGAGTCATTAAGCCATAAGGATCCATTTAAGTGCTTAAAAATAAGCCCAAAAGTGCCTACTTATGATGTTTTAGTTCAGATTTTAGCTTATTTGCCTTTTAGGAATTTAGAGCTTATGGCTCATTTAGATTAGCTTATTTTAGTTCCTAGTAGCTTATTAGGGTTAGTGCTTAATCTATTTTAGCTTATTTAGTATTTTAGTTAGCTTATTTAGTTTAAATTTACAAGTCAGTTTGTTTATTTAAAAAATATAAGTGTTTTGTTTCTAATCAATTTTTGCTTATTTTCTAGCTTATATCTGAGTTTCATAAAAAGTTGTTTTTCAAAAATTGCTTATTTTAGTCTTGCAAAGTTTTTCCAAAAAAAAGGAGTAGAGAAGTCAGAGGTGAGCAAGGTTCGAACCCCTGACCTCTACCCACTCAACCTTTATAACACCTCAACACAACACACACTACCACCAGCGCCATTGGGTCTTTTCCGTTTTACTTTGCACACAATATTCTTTTAACACCTTTTAAGCTTTTTACCATTCAACCCTTATTTGCTTTTTACCAGCTTATTCAATAAGCTGTCAGGTGTAACCCGAGTTTATGGCTGATTTTATAATAAAAGAAAACATATTTGTACTAGTTTTAAAAGGACTTAAGAATGGAGGGACCTAAATTGCCAAGATGTCAAAGTTCAAATCTATAAATAGGACACTTACACACACATTATAACTTTTTAATAAAATTCACTCTCCTCCCTTGTTCGAACCGGCCACACAAACACCACCATATTCCAGCCAATTTTCTGACATGCATTAAGATCTAATCACATATTATTAATCCTTGTTTCAAGAGCTATAAATCCCACTATTTAAAAATATATGTATAAGATTTGGAGAAGTTAGATTTTTGGTGTGTTCTTGCCATTTTCGTGTATAAGGGGGTGTTTAGTATTGCTAGATTGTTGTTATTAGCAAGTTGGTTAATTGAAAAGGTTTTGTTTGTTGTGTTAAGGTTTTGTCCGATTAATTTATAGCATTGTGAGCTTTCTAATTGTGTTCTTATGTGATTAATTTAGTTATATTGCGTGTTATATGATTGTTGCTATAAGATTCAAGTGCGGAATTATTGAAAGTGTATTTGGTTATTGACCAAAGTTTGATGGTTTTGGTATGATTAAATAGGATAGTTAAGCATGTTTTGATAGTCAGATTATGTCAAAAATGTCGTTTTGATAGGTTTTGGGTTGACCAAGTTTGACCAGACAGTTTAGCTTACCCGTAGCGAGTCGAGAAATTTTTTAAAGTTATTTTGATTATGCCAAGTGATAGTATTCCCATTTAGCTACGTTTCGCTAGGTGGATCGTCACGTAACTCTTAACAATGAACGTTTTAGGGCCGAGTCAAGTTTGAGTATTTTTGAGGTCAAAGTCATACTACGAAATTTGAACTTTTGAATGTTCAAACTTGCGTAACTTTTGAATTTGGGTATTTAATGCAGCAATGGGTTCGTAATGTTTGTTATTGATTAACGTAAATATGAAGTTCGGATTATATTATCCTATTTTCGGTAACTTTCTAAAATAGAAACTTGTATGGAAAATTGTTGTTAATATTTTAGTGCGTACAAAGTGAAATATTTTGCGTCGAATAAGTGATTATGTGTATATGATTGTATGTACGTAGTTGTGATATCTTATATATATATAAATAAATATATATATATTATATATATATATATTATATATATGTTATATATATATATGTATATATATATATATATATATGTATATTCAAGTATGTATTTTATGAATTATTTTACTTTTAGTCACATTCCGCTATATATATGTATTATATAGGTCGCGGTTAAGATGTGAAGCTATTGCGCTTGTTGATTTTATTGAACTGGATCTTTTGCTTAAGGTGAGTTCATAGCCTTGCATTTAAATCTTTTGATTGTTTTTAAACCCGCGAGGGGGATGCATGTTTGTTTTATAAAATAGAACTCATAAGATTTTATGGTATGCTGTACCCGAATATGAGATTGTTTCTGCATAAGTAGCGATTGTCGAAGTCCCTTATTTCAAGAACCATTAATCGCCTTGTGAGGTGAACGCTAATGCATTAAATAGATCTATATTTAGTTTGACAACCCTGTCCGGGGTATGAATCTTGTCAACACCCTATCAAACGGACATTTTGTATTTAGAAGTAATAGGTATATGCCAATAATACCTTGTTTTGGGGCACATTAACATATGAAATGACATATGTATTGTTAACGTTCAGTGTCATGAGCTTATTGCGTGAAAGAAAATATATTGTTATACATTGTATTCGTTGCAATGTTTTCCCGAGAACTAATTATGTGTTCAAAGATTATTACTTATCGATTATTTTAAACTGTATGAATTTCACTCAACATTATTGTTGACGATTTAAACATGTTTTATCCCAGGTAACCAAGGATGAAGGCAACGATGGCGTGGAGGTGTTGTGCGTGTGATGGATTTATTGAAAGACTACTTGTGTGTTCTTTGTCTTTCAAAAACAATGTTTTAAGTTGTTCTAAAACAATGTCTTTATTTTGAAACAATAGTTTTCTTTAAAGTTGTAATGGTTGCAGTTGCGATTCTGTGTGGACCTGAACGCATTTATCTTTGATTAATAATGGAACACATGTTTTTTAACGTCTCATTTGGGTCATTTTCTATTATCTTGGTGAATGATGCTATTTAGTAACACCCAATTGCTAATTCCGCTGCGCAATCCAAAGTTGGGGGTGTTACAGAGTGGTATCAAATGCCTAAAGTTATAAAGAACTAGGTTTAGTCTTTTTGAAAACCTAAACTATAATGCTTTTACACGCACGCCAAGACTCCTCGTTGCCATTGGTTACATAGTTGAAAGAAAGGTATTTTGTGATTTTGTGTTCGTATGCATAGAAATTGTTATGTATAAGTATATTTATGCATGTGTTGTATGCATAGATTGTTATGTGATTATATAATTATTATTATATATGCTTGGAGTATAAATGAGGTATATACTCACGAATTGTGAATTTTTATTTGTTGCGCTTTGATGCGAACTATTATTTTGATAATAGTGTTCCAATAATAATAAGAAGTGATATGCTATTAAGTAAGTATGGTATGATATTTTCTAGATTATTATGGTAGATGTAATTCCTCCCGATCGTGTGAATGATGTACACGTTGTTGAGCCGAATTGACACGATGATGTTCCTGTTGTTCCTGAGCCTATCTTAGTAGATGAAGACGGGGACCCGAAAGAAGACGAATTTGAGGAAGAAAAAGACCCTCAAGAAGAAGAAAAAGATGATATGGAAGTCGACATCGAGGAAGGTGAGAATGAGCCTGAGTTGACATATCCTTATGAAGAGGTGGATCCTCTTAACCCTCTGCCGCCTGCTTCTAAGTTAGAGCCTAAGGATGTGAATGAGGTTGAGAACCCGATTGAGTCCGAGGATGAGACTGTTCCTGCTAGCGTCCATGAGGTAGGTAAATCGTATACTGCTCCTTCTCTTCATGAGGACAATGATGGTCTATTTCCTGGTCTCATGAGGAGGGACATTAACTCTCTTTTTGGTTGGATGGCTTCTCTTTTCAGACGACTGTGTGGTCGCGAGACATCGCATGCGTTGGTCGAGAAGAAAGGCAAAGAAAAGGACAAGTATTATGGTAAGTTGATTTTAGACTTGGGTAATAAAGTGCGTTCTAGTGTGGATCAAGGAACGGTCGCGATGGAAAAGCTAGTTGAAAAGCTTGGTAATACTGAAGATAAGGTTGAGTGTAAGAAATGAAAGAAGGAACTTAAAGAAGCAAGGTTGAGCAACACATTCCTTCGTATGCAGAACGAACAAGTTGAGAGAGATCTCTATTGGACTAGAGTTCGAGCTCATGAGTTCTATCAAGAGATGATTCATAGAGGATTTGTGTTTGAAGAAAGACCGAATAAAGCTATCAATGTTCCAATTGAAGATGAGAAGAGTCCATCGTCTGAGCCGCGAGAATCTTCTTTTGAATCTTACTAGTTTGATTTCAATTGTAGTTTCTTTTATTGTGTAATCACTAAACTAAATTCTCAGTTAGTAGAATTAGTGTGATTGGTTGTAATGATTTGTATCATTTCATGAAACAATGCAACTATGTATTAACTCTTCGTGATGAAAAATGAATGACTATCTTTTGATTACTACTTGATGTGGTATGACTGTTGTTGTGATTGATTTGTCATTGTACCATGTTATGAATGCTTATCAGATTGTTTTTTGTGTGACGTGACAAAATCATACCTCCAAGGTCCGTACCTTTAACTCAAGCTGCTATTCGCCGAATGGTTAAGGAGAGTTTCAATGCTGCTATCATTGTTGAGCGAGCTAGACAAGCGAATGTTGGAAATGATGCTAGAGGATCTAGATCAGTGGGGGTTAAGATGACGCACCTGTTGTTCATGAGTGCACTTTCGCTGGGTTTATGAAGTGCAATCCTATTACTTTCCATGGTACCGAGGGAGCTGTTGAATTACGAAGGTGGTTCAAGAAAACTGAGAGTGTTTTTGGAATCAGTGAATGTACAGAGGGCAAGAAGGTTAAGTTTGCTGCTGCAACACTGCAATGACCTGCTTTAAATTGGTGGAATGCTAAGGTTGCAACTATGGGTTTGGATACTGTGAACCAAATGCCTTGGACTGAGATGAAGCAACTAATGATCGCTGAGTTTTATCCGATAGAAGAAATTCAACGAATGGAGCACGAACTGTGGAACCTGAAGGTTAAGAAGTATAACATTGTGGCTTATACTCAGAGGTTCAATGAGTTAGCATTGATGTGTCCGAGAATGGTTGAACCCCAAAAGGGTGAAAGTTGATGCTTACATCCGAGGATTGACTGATAACATCAAAGGTGAAGTTACTTATTCAAGGCCGGCTAACCTAAACGAAGCTGTGCGTATGGCTTATAAGTTAATGGAACAAAAATCACAAGCCAAAGATAAGAGAATTCTAGAAGAAAAGAAGCGAAAGTGGGAGAGCTTTCAAAGTGGGAATAGTAGTGGTAAGGGTAATCATAGAGATAGCTCACGTCAAACTTTGCAGAATAACCAAAAGCAAAGGAACGCGCAAGCCATGGTTACCGCACCCACTGATGGAAAGGTGTCTTCTGGATCACTTCCTTTGTGTGAATGATGTTTTACTTGCCATGTTGGTCCATGTACAATCAAGTGTCACAAGTGTGGAAAGGTTGGGCACAAGGCAAGGTACTACAAGGAGAAGAGTGTTGCCATGGGTGCAAACGCTCAGCCCATTCTGACTTGTTATGATTGTGGTGAGCAAGGTCATACTAGGAACCGATGCCCAAGGAAGGTTAAACAAGAGGAAGTTGGAGAATTTCGTGGTCGAGCTTATGCGATCAAGGATGCTGAGCCGCAAGGTTTGAATGTGGTTACTGGTACGTTTCTACTAAATAACCGACATGCTTATGTTTTATTCGATTCGGGTTCCGATAAGAGTTTTGTGGATACTAGATTTAGTTCCATGCTTTTTATCGATCCAGTTAAGATAAGAGCTAGTATCAGCCAACAGAAGAGTAGTTAGTACGAACACTGTTTTGAAAGGTTGCACTTTGAATTTAGTGAACCATATTTTCAAAATCGATCTTATGCTGATTAAGCTTGGTACATTTGACGTCATAATCGGTATGGATTGGCTTGTTAAGCACGATGCCGTTATCGTCTGTGGCGAGAAAGTTGTTCGTATACCGTATGTAAACAAGACATTGATAGTTGAAAGTGACAAAGGCGTGTCTCGACTAAAGGTCATATCTTGTATTAAAGCCCATAAGTAGGTCAAGCGAGGTTGTCATCTATTTTTGGCACACGTGACGGAGAAGAAGTTAAAGGAGAAACGATTGGAAGATGTGCCTGTAATTCATGACTTTCCTGAGGTGTTTCTTGAGGAGTTCCCAGGAATACCATCGCCGAGGCAAGTGGAATTTCGAATTGATCTAGTACCGAGGGCTACACATGTTGCACGTGCACCGTACAGATTAACACCATCTGAAATGAGAGAGTTGTCGATACAATTGCAAGAGCTGCTGGAGAAAGGATTTATTCGTTCGAGTTTATCACCGTGGGGAGCACCGGTGTTGTTTGTGAAAAAGAAAGATGGATCTTTTAGAATGTATATAGATTACCGCGAGTTGAACAAGTTGACTGTCAAGAATCGTTATCCTCTTTCGAGAATTGACGATTTATTTGACCAACTGCAAGGTTTGAGCGTGTATTCTAAGATTGATCTGCGATCAGGATATCACCAGTTACGCATTAAAGAAGAAGACATTCCAATTACTGCATTTAGAACTCGGTATGGTCACTTTGAGTTCCAAGTGATGCCGTTTGGATTGACTAATGTGCCTGCTGTGTTTATGGACTTGATGAACCAAGTATGCAAGCCATATCTTGATAAGTTTGTCATAGTGTTCATCGATGATATTTTGGTTTATTCCAAGGACGAAGAAGAGCACAGGAAGCATTTAAAGATTATTTTGGAGCTTCTTAAGAAAGAAAGATTGTACGTCAAGTTTTTAAAGTGTGATTTTTGGCTAGATTCAGTACAATTTCTTGGTCATGTGATTGATCGTAATGGTGTTCATGTTGATTCTACCAAGATCGAAGCCATTAAGAATTGGGCTGCACCGACAACGCCAACAGAGGTGGGGTAATTTCTTAGATTGGCTGGGTACTATAGGAGGTTTATTGAAGGTTTTTCTTTGATTTCTAAGCCACTAACTAAGTTGACTCAGAAAGATAAGAAATACAAATGGGGAAAAAAAGAAGTGGAAGCTTTTCAAATGTTAAAGCAGAAGTTGTGTAGTGCACTGATCTTAGCGTTGCCCGAGGGAAAGAAAGATTTCGTGGTATATTATGATGCATCACTTAAAGGTTATGAAGCCGTGTTGATGCAAAGAGATAAGGTGATAGCGTATGCTTCTAGACAATTGAAGGTCCATGAAGAGAATTACACTACTCACGATTTGGAGTTGGGATCCGTTGTTTTCGCTCTTAGATTATGGAGACATTATTTGTATGAACGAAGTGTGTGGTTTTCACCGAGCACAAGAGCCTACAATATATTTTGAATCAGAAAGAGCTGAAATTGATAAAACGGAGATGGATTGAGTTGCTAAGTGATTATGATTATGAAATTCGGTATCATCCTGGAAAAGAGAATGTTGTGGCTGATGCCTTAAGTCAAAAGGAAAGTAATAAGCCATTACGCGTTCGAGATTTGATGATGACTGTTCACAATGATTTAACAAAGCGAATCTGTGAAGCTCAAAAGGAAACAATAAAGAAGAAGTATGTAAAGAAAGAGAATTTAGGAAGAATGATTAAGCAAATATTCGAGTTTCGCTTTCATGGAACACGTTGCTTTGGAAACCGTGTCTGGTTACCACGATATGGTAGATTGAGAAATTTGGTTATGCATGAGTCACATAAGTCCAAATATTCTATCCATCCAGGATCGGACAAGATGTATCAAGATCTAAAGCCATTGTACTTGTGGCCGAATATGAAAGCGGATATTGCCACATATGTTAGTAAGTGTTTGACTTGTACGAAGGTCAAAGTTGAGCATCAGAAACCATCTGGGTTGCTGCAACAACCTGAGATTCCAGTCTGGAAGTGGGAAAGGATTACTATAGATTTTGTGAGTGGACTGCCAAGAACGCCGAGTGGGTATGATACAATTTGGGTTATTGTCGATCGACTGACCAAATCAGCTCATTTCCTACCAACAAAGAAAATGGATAGTATGGAGAAACTCACACGACTTTACTTGAAGGAAATTGTGTGTAGGCATGGTGTTCCTGTTTTGATAATTTCAGATCGAGATAGCTATTTTATATCCATATTCTAAAGATCGCTTCAGGAAGCATTATGGACAAATTTGGATATGAGTATCGCTTACCACCCTCAAACGGATGGTCAAAGAGAAAGGCCTATACAAACGTTGGAAGATATGTTGCGTGCCTGTGTGATTGACTTTGGAAATAGTTAGGATCGCCATCTGCCATTGGTTGAGTTCTCATATAACAATAGTTATCACGCAAGTATTAAGGCTGCACCATATGAAGCTTTGTATGGACGAAAATGTAGATCACCTATATGCTGGAGTGAGGTTGGGGATAGCCAACTCACCGGTCCAGAATTGATCCGTGAAACAACCGAGAAGATCGTTCATATTAAGAACTGCTTATTAATTGCCCGTAGTCGCCAGAAAAGCAATGCGGATAGGAGAACTAAGCCATTGGAATTTGAAGTTGGTGATAAGGTACTGCTCAAGGTATCGCCATGGAAGGGCGCTGTGTGTTTTAGAAAGCGCGGAAAGCTAAGTCCACGTTACATTGGCCCATTTAGGATTCTAGCTAGAGTTGGTCCTGTAGCTTATATAGCTTTTTCCGATGGAAATTGCCTCAGAGTAGAAAAGGACTCATAGTACTCTTGTTCATGTTTCAGAATCTTTCAGAAATTGTAGGAAACAAAGAAGGGGGGGGGGCTGGTTGAATAGTTTACTGGTTTAAATTTGTTTTTTAAAAACTTAGCATAGAAAATTGTTTAGATTCGAGTTGTTAGTCAATCAATCAACAATATAAATCACAACTAAAATATATAATATAATGAACTAAGTAAACAATAAACACAAATAAAGAGATAGAGAAAGAAACGATCAAACCAAGACACCAAGATTTATAGTGGTTCGGCAACGAAGCACCTCTTCATTCCTACTCCACTCCCCGAGTACTCCACTCGAGATTTCACTATGTCAACAAGCTCCCTTTAGGCGGAGAAAACCGTTTACACGTCACTTACTTTCTTTTCCGATACTAAGCTAGATGTCGAGTCCTAATCTTAGCTAGAACCAATCTAAGACTTCACAAAGTCTTTATACACTCACAAGATATATACCCTTGGATTGACACACAATCCAAATCACACCAATACACAATTTACACTATTGGATCTACACTCAATCCAATTTACACAACAACACAAAGTAAATGTAAGGAAGATATGTGATCTTGAGGAGGAAGAGAGAGATCACTTGATAACAAATCGTATGTAGAAGAATACGACTGTTTTTCTCTTGCATTTGATTAGAAGAAGGGAGGAAGAAATAATTAATCACTTGAAAACAAGATCAAGATATGTTAGTGATCAAGATATGTGTTTTAGAAAGGAAGGAAGAAGAGAGAATAAGAGATCTGAAAAAATTTGTGGCAAGAGGTTCTGTTTTTCAGATGGGATGGCCTAGTATTTATAGGCACAAAAAAGAGCCGTTGTACTGACGGCGGTCCCAGAGGTCCCTAATATATAAGGGGGCCGCCAGGCCTATAAAGGGGCCGCCGTAGACTACGTTCCCCTTTTTGTCTTTTTGTGGGGAAGGTGTTATCTGTTTTAGAACCTTCCATTTTGAGGGGAAAAATCTAATTTCAAATTAATTAATTTAATAAAATATTTCTTTTATAAATAATTATTTTGTGTTTATATTTTTGTAAAAAACACTTTTGTAAAAATGTAAGGTTTAGGACAAAAATTATTTTCTTGATCACTAATCATGTTTAATGATTTGTTTATCCATACCTTAAGTGATTAATCTTAGAAATGGAATTTTACGATTAGTAATTTATAAACGTTTAATTTTATCGTAAACATTTTCACATTTTGTTATTATCAAAACATCGAGAGGTCAAAAAATATAAATAACGTTTTTAGACATTATTTGTATTAACAATCTCCCATTTTTTGATGATGACAAAACATAAACTCATTTAGTATAAAATTGTAAGTTTATAAATTATTAATGAGTTAAATTCTATTTCTCCCCCTTTTTGTCGAATCCAAAAAGGTTGATCGTCGAGTTGTAGTAGAGAGAAAGAAATCGACGATTAAAGACTCCCCCTTGATGTATGCTCCCCCTTGTTCGGGGCACCAAGGGATCGATCTTACGATAGTTTGTTTGCTACAAAACAAGGTTAGAAATACAAGTGCAAACCAACATAGCATGACAAATATCTTTCAAGTTAACACATTGTATGTAAATTAACAAAAGAAGAGTTTCATTCCACCAACAAGAAACTCATACATTAGCACAACCAACTAATACATTCATGCAAAATAAAACTAGAGCTAATACAAGATAAAGAGACATAATACTTCATAAGTCTTAAATGATTCATGATGCATAGAGAATGACTTTTTAAACAAAAATGTCTTTGGATTTTCCATTATTAAGCCATTTGAAAAAGGTCTATGGTGGAGGTGGAAAATGGGTTGTGAAGGCGGTGGTTAGAAGATACTCGAGATGAGCAAACATAATGTTCATTTCATCTCGAAGGTTTAAGTAGAGGTTACGGTTGTGGAAACAACAAATACAAGTTGATCCATGATAGTCATGATAGTTGTAGTAGAGTGGATGCCCCATGATAGGAGGTTGAGGTGGTGGTGGTGATGGTGAAGGTGGACTTGAGAGATTTTCAAGAGGTGTGATTGGTGATAATGATAGAGTGATATCCAAAGAAGGAAGGCTTTGAAGTGGTTGAGGGTTTAAAGGTCTAGGAGGGACATCCAATATGTTCTCAAGCAAAGGGTTCAAAGGTTGAGGAGAGGTTGGTTCATTTGAGGATGGAGGTGAAATTTGAAGTTTTGATTGAAAAGAAGAAGATGTATTATCTTGGCTTGAGGAGGTTTGATTTGTGGATGGAGTTTTTGATGGTGCATTTGGAGGAGTTGGAGATGAAGAAGTGGTGGTAGGAGAAGGTGTAGTGGTGACTTCTTCATCACTAGAGATGTTGACAAATAGTTGTCTAGGAGGGATTATGGTTAATTTGATTTTCTTGGAAGGGTTTGAAGAAGAAGCATTTGTGGAATTCATGGTAGATTTTGGTTGAGGAAGATGAAGATGATAAGAAAAATAAGAAGAGTTCATGATTTAAGGTGGAAGAGGTAGATTCAAGAGGTAAGGCATGGGGTTTGAAGTTTTAGATTCCAAAAATTGTTTATCAAAAAGCAGAAATCAGCTAGGCCTAGATGGGATAGTGGTCAACTGCACAGAAAATCAGGTGGTCACAGTAGAAGAATCCGTGACCTCTGATGGCGGTCCCTTAAATATCTGGCGGTCCCAAATATATTGGGGGGCCGCCCAGTATTTAAGGGGGCCATTTTCTGGAGACAAAGAATTTTTTTTTAGTTTTTCTGTAAAACCTATTCAAAAACATTTTCCTATTTTTGCCGTCAATTCTATTTCATCATGAATTATCTAATCCATAACAATCAAACATGTAGGACTAAGCATTCTAAATTCAATTCAAGAAAGCATACAAATTGACAAGTTCATAAGCATGCATAATATATTAAACATAACCAATAAACTAAAATGTATCAAGGTGCATGCAAGCATTGGTTTAGGATGTAAAATGAAAGACCTCAATGGCAAGCTAAGTTGCCCATACTACGTTCTAAAATTTACTAATAAGTTAGCACTAAGTTCAGGACACCTAATCTAATATGTTAGTAAAAAATATGATAATATTGTCATTAAGCCATTTCCCTTATTGCTCTCTTCCTCATGTTTCTCCCAATCTTTCTAAGGACTATTGACGATTGACCTTACTCCACCACGATGCTCATTTTAATTGCACTTGTACGGTTGTTGATTTAGTTTGGCGGGTTAAATGGTTCAAGGTGAGAGTCAATGTTAGGTGGATTTTGAAAGACTTGAGGAACTTGATTGGTTAAGGAATTAACATAACGAATGGGGGAAGGAGTGCTTGCACGCGAGGTCCTTTCGTCATCCCATCATCATCATCATTGTTGAGATGAGATGAGGATGGTTGATCGAAGGCGAAAGATGAAGAAGTGGATTGACAACCTCTTCTCGTGCCATGATCCCTTCTTGGTTTTTGCTCTAGTTGAGCGGCAAGAGGAGTCATGACACGATCGTACAAGACATAGGACTCGTTCTTCAACTTGGGATATTCACTAATGATGAAATCAAACAAGCGGGTTAATAGCATACCATAAGGTAGAATCAACCTAGCTTGCTTGGTAACCCACTCCATTCATTTTTCCATGAAGTAGGCAAGATTGAATTTTTTGGAGTTTACAACGCAATAAAGCATATAACAAAGACATACGGAGACGTGATCCTAATTACCCCTCAAACAGAAAACATTTTCCCGAATTATTTCTTCCAAAGGTTTTAAAGTTGACACAATTTCACAGGTGAGAATTTGATAATTTTGAACCTCAATTTCTTCTTGATGACGAATGCGAGTGACTTGACCTTCTCTTTCTTTCTCGAACTCTACGTGATGACTATCATCAGGATGAGGAATGTTTGGTTTGATATGGGCCTTCTGAAGGGCACATATACCAAATCAGCAAAGTGGGACCATCAGTCACTAAAGTACATCACACCCTCCCTAGGATTTTGAGGATTTTGAGCAAAGTCTTCAGACAAAGAGAGTAATATTTTGTTTTGATGAAAAAATGCAACAAACATTTGGACCTTCGTCAGTATATCTCATACTGATACTGACTATTAAATACTCAAGAATAAAACGAGGACAAACTTGTTCATTGATTTCAAGAAGACACTCAAACTCGACAAAATGAAACAAAGACCGATCATATCTATGATTCGTAAAATTTATCAAAAAACACCTGACCTTGTAAATGTAACGTTCTTTAAGGTTTCTTAGTTTTTCTTTTATTGGAGAACAAAATTCATGTGAAATTTGAGGAATGTAGTGTCTTGTGTTTTTGTAATCTTTAGAAGATTTGCGAGGCATTATCACCTAGAATAAGATAACAAGTCACATTTAATGTATTTTACTTGTAGTAAGTCTTGAGTCTATTTCTTGTGTTGCCTATATGTAACAAATGTGGGTAACGATTAACTCAACGAAGTACAACATCCTATGAGTTAATCCAAACTCTTCCTTGTTTGATTTTGCTCAACCAAAATGTCGAAAAAATACATATGATTTATGTATCTTGAAATTTGTTATGTGGTCTTTATGAATTGTATTGAAAATGTTTTTTTTAAGTTGTATTGACAATGCATAACATCAATTTTATGATGTTTCTAACGTGGGTCGATTGAAAATAAAATTAGGTTTTTGGTCGAAAATCAATTTCTCACAGTTTACTTATGTATTCATATCCTTATTCTTCGGGAAGTTTATTAGTTATACATTGTATCTTAGTACTCTTAATTGTACAAAATTGAAAGAAA
The DNA here is from genome assembly GCA_026074375.1 of Tanacetum coccineum. NCBI lineage: Eukaryota > Viridiplantae > Streptophyta > Magnoliopsida > Asterales > Asteraceae > Tanacetum > Tanacetum coccineum. The sequence continues at coordinate 7,291 of BQNB010039407.1, read as the reverse complement.
AATTAAAAATCCCCAATTTTGATTTTTGGTGTTCATCATGAACCCTAGACTCAAATTGAAAGAAAATAGATGAAATGACTTACAATTGATGATCTTTATGATGTTAGGAATGATTATTAGTGTTGATTTGATCTTAAATTGAAGTTTTAATGGTAGATTTTGAGTTTTGGTAGGTTTTGGTTCGAGTTCGTCAATGGCAGCAGGTAAGGGGTGTTTGTTTTTTAGTTTTGAGAAAAAATTTGGTTAAGTGTCCAAAATATGGTCTGCTGATGGCGGTCCCATATCTCCTGGCGGTCCCAAATATGTTGGGGGCCACCCTCAGGCAGTATTTTTGAAGTTATTTTTGACAAAAATTTAACAAAAAGGAGTGACAATTTAATTTGCATTTCACGAATTAAGCATGCTTAAAGTACTTCGGATGAATTTTTTAAGTTGTCACGACACAGAATGGAAAAGGACTAGAATTGTATGGGAAGAATGAGAAGTGGTTCTTTATATGATTTAGGTATGTGTTCCATCATTCACTAAAACCAAGACGTGATAGTTAAACGATTAACGTTTAGAGGTTTAGTGAGAATGTCAGGCAATGTTGTCGACGGGACGGTACTTTTTCGATTGAGACATGTCCGTTTTGGACATTATCACGGAGAAAGTGGTGACGAATTTCGTATGTTTGGTACAAGAAATGTTGCACCGGGTTTTTGTAGGTCAAATCACGCACCCTGTTGTCGCACACTATGGGAAACGTCATCGGTCGAACGTCGAGTCGATGAGAGTTGTTTCATCAATAGTGCTTGTTGACCTTGATTTCCAGCGCTTACGTATTCAGATTCGGTAGTGGATATTGCAAGATCGGTTTGTTTCATTCGAGAAACAATATGTCAAGTAAAATTCCCATGATCGTACAAATTACGCTAGTGCTCTTTTGGTCCACATAATCTCTCGCATGATTAGAGTCGGCATATACTATAGTTTCTATGCCGGTCCCTTAGGATTACCATAATCTATGGGATAGTGCCTTTAATTGTATCAGAAGATATCGCTTTAACGCTTCAAGGTGTGAGGTTTTGGGAGCTCTTGGAAGCGGGCATAAGGCAGACATAAACATGATACCGGGCCTATTCTGCCTCTTAGGTATCATAGACTACTATTGCGGATATTGGTAATATCTACCGACTCACACTCTTCGTCTTTCGTTATTTAGTATCAGAGGTAATGGGGGTTTTGCATTAGTTTTTGCAGTTTTTTAGACCAAAAAAAAAATAAAAATATTTTTTTTTTTTCTTTAAGCATTTTTCTTTAATGTACTTAGGATTGATTAAAGAATATATCGGTCTTCCTTTGTTTAATCTTGCAATCCAAGGAAGAAGTTAAGGTTCACCACATTCATGTTCTTCTTGAACTAGTCCATCATGATTTGGCAAATTCAATCACACATTGTCTTGGACACGTCAAATCCGATATAATTTCATCACATATATTTGAACAATTGATAAGATTTGAAACTTTTTTCTTAGTAAAATAGAGTGTTTTCTACATTACCATTTTATATTACATGTTTAATAAGAAGAGCCTTTTTATCTTTATACCAAGCTTTGGGTGCTTGTTTAAGGAACCTTATAAAGCTTTTTTTAATTTATTAAAACATGATCCGCGTTATTTGCAAATTAATGAATCCCGGGGTTGTGCCACTTCACATACTATTGATAAAACCGTTCTGGAATGCACTTTTTATTTCTTAGGAATAATATAAATCTAAGGCGTATGCAAAAGCTAATAATATCTATTAGACTAAGTATAGAGACCGGGGCATAAGTTTCATCCATATCCCGATGCCCTTCTTGTGGTTGTAGCCTTGAGCAACTAACCTAGCCTTATTTCGAGAAACAACACCGTTCCTATAATTGTCATATTCTTAGGTTGTGGAACTAACTCCCAAACGTCGTTAGCAATGAATTGATTTAATTCTTCTTGCATGGCGACTATCCAACTTTCATCTCCTAAGGCTTCATTCATATTCTTAGGTTCTATGTTAGAGATAAAACAATAAAAGTTATTTTGGTTTTGGGCTTGTGATCTAAGGGTTCTTTAGTTGAGGTTTCCTATGACATTTTCTAGGGGATGGTTCCTAGATTCCTTAATATTGACTATTTCGTCAATCTTTAAAGTTTCATCCTCAACAATATTTTCTAGGTTTTTATCTTAAATTTTCCATAATATGCTTCTGCTACATCTTAAGTCATCAATACCTTCAAAGGGTATGTATTAGAGGTTGGAGGAGTTTCATCGAATGTTCACGTTTGAGTGATCGCTTCAATTATCCTAGTGTGTTTATTCAAGAATGATATTGGCTTTACTATTTTGGGAGTAAAACCTAGAAAGACACCTCTCGTAAGACTTTAGTCAAACTTGGTAAGGTAGTCTTTGTGTTTAGAATGAACACTCCTTCCAAAAACTCTTAAAATAGTCAGAGTAGGTTTTCCTACCTATCAAGATTATAGGTGTTTTTCCTAGGATGGTTCTATTTAGGGATTCGTTGTGAATTTATGTTGAAGTATTTACGGCGTTATACAAAACTTTTTTGGTAACGATTTGCTCATTCAACATTGCTTAACTTATTTCTTGATGTGTCCTATTTTCCTTATAACCACGCAATGTGATTGAGGAGTGTGTGGAGCGAGAAGTTGTGGTAATACCATTGGCATTACAATACTCTTCCAAATTGAACTTCATTATCAAATTCTCTACCGTGGTCGGTTTCTTATTGACACTAATGTAAATCATAGAATTGATTTGGAATTTTTTTAATATATATTCGAATTGATCTAAAGCTTGGTTTTATTCTTAAGAAATCTAGTCCAAGTATACCTATAGTAGTCATCTACTATGACTAAGGTGTAACGATCTCCTCCGTTGCTCCGTACTGCAGATGGACCAAAAATATCCATATGGAGAAGTTCTAAGCATTTAGTCATTGAGACTACATTCTTAGCTTTATGACTAGCGTGAGCTTGTTTTCCAATTTTGCAAGCATCCCAAAAATGTTGATTAAACTTAAGCTTAGGTATATTCCTAACTAATTCCTTAGAAGCTAACGATTGAATGAGACGCATATTTGAGTGCCCTAATTCCTATGCCATAAAGTGGAATTACGCACTAAATGTTGCTAGACAAATTTGATCATTAGGCCTTATTTCTTTAAATTTCATCAAATTCATAAGACTTTCTTCCTAAATACCCTCTACCTATCAATTTTACTGGTCCTTTGTGATTTCATTCATGTTCAGAAAAAGTTACTCTACACTTATTATCACATATTTGTCCTATACTTAGCAAGTTAAATCCTAGATTATCAACATGTTCTACATTATCTATTTTAAGAGAGTCATTAGAAATCGTACCTTTGCCAATGATGTTACCACGAAGATTACTACACAAAATAACGTTACCTCCATTGTTATGACTTGTATGTGAGAAGAGATTCTCAGGTTGTCAAAGTCTTAAGTTTGGTACAATTCGCTATCTTTATCCATTCGTCGGCTCCAAAATGCTCCAAGGCTTATCTATTTTCAGAAGCTAACTACTCAAAACATTTGGTCCCCCATTATCTCATGGGGTCCAAAGTTGATAGTACCAAAAATCTCTTGCCTTTTGTGCTATTATTTGGGTGTGAGAATGAAGACACATTTCCCATGGCATGTAACTTTGATGTGGAAAGTTGTTCCAAGTTACGGGAAATCCATAGGGTTGGTTTTGTCGACCAGCATGTCTTTTAGGTTGTGGTGTTTTAGGACGAGACTAATTACTATTATCTCTTCTAGGAGGTGAAATTTTAGATCTAAAATTAGGTTTCAAAAATCCAACTTCGGGTTTTGACAACAGGTTATAGAATTGTTTAACTTCATTGTCATTGGCAACGGGAACTTTGACTTTCTTTACAATTATGTGTTTTGGTCTAGGACCCAAAATGGAATTTTTTTTTAAGTCACAGTTTTCTCAGATCCAGGTGTAACTGGGGGCAGTCCCATATTTATTTTGGGGGCCGCCAGATCATTAAGGGGACCGCCTATAATTATGGGACTTCCATCAGAACACGTCTTTTTCTGAGATTTCACAAATTTTATTTCCTTAGTTCCACTAGATGATGTTTCAAATGAATTAAACCCTAAACCTAATTTATCACCAGAGGGTTTTTGATTACTTAACATTTCATTCAAACAATGTGTACTCTTTTCAAATTTGTTTAATATAGTAGATTCTTCTTTAAGCTTTTCATTTTCAATTTTAAGTGTATGACACTTTGCACAATCGAGATCAGCTCCCTTGTTTTTCTCGAGTGTGGATAATTCTATCTTTTAATTATCTATAAGATCATTTTTTCCTAGACATATTTCTAATAGCTTTTACCTTTTGTTCTTGTGATTATCATTAAAAATCTTTTTGCATTATTTATAATATTCATTGTCTATAAGCCACATATCATCAATTGATGAGTTTTCATCCACTAAAGTAAATTAGATTCAGAACATACCCTCTTGGTGCTTGAGCTACAAGACATGTCTCGTCTTGTATCTTTTCATCATTTTCTTCACCGCTATCGCTCAAAGAACCTCCAACAATGCTTTGGGTTTTTGTCTCTCGTTCGGCTTTGGCATTCTCTTAATATGAGATTTGGATTCCGCATCTAAAGCATTCGTTTCACTTTTTCATTTTTGTTGTCTCGGATTCTTTGAAAGTCTTTTTGTTGTTATGAGCGTTGGTCTCACGAATCTACTTTCTCATTTAAAGAATTCTGGTAAGTCTCTCTACCGCATTGGCGTACTCTTAGTCTCCTACGGAGTTAAACACGATTCTTCCACTAGATTCTTTCTTAGCCTTTAAAGCAAGAGATTTTCTTTTCAAACTTTTGCTTTGGCTTTTCTGGAATCTTTTTTGATGATTCATATCATGGACTTTGAGGTTTCCTTGTAGCTCATAAAGAGATTTTGATGTTAAGTCTTTTGAATATTCAATCGTCGTGACCTTTGCTCTCATTTAGGATGTACGAGGCCTAAGAAACTTCCTTGCGTTTCTTCAGAGCTTTGTAGACTAGTAATTATAGTATTAATATTAGCTTAAGCCAATATCTATTGAGTCTTCTTCGGAATGACGAATTGTTATATTGTTGAACCAAAAGGTCGATTCATTATTTTTTGAATTGGCTATTACCTTGATGTGTTGTTTGACAAAGTTTTCAAAATTCTTTTCGTATACAATGAAAAATTGTTCATATTCTTTTATAGGCAAAGCCATGTAATAACCCATTTTGGCTTCATTATTTTTTGCAAGCCTTCTTTTAAGATCTGCCATTTTTGTTTTTCATATGTCGGGACAAACCTCATCAAGTTTGGTTTCTGGATTTTGAATAATGGGTTGAAAATCACCATTAGTAAAGGAAAATATCTGGTTTCTAAGAACCATTTCAAGCATATTAAATGAATCGTTTAGATTAATCCGCGTCTTGTGTGTCTTATGTGTCTGTTTCGATTCATATGATTGTGTTAAATTGTTTTTGGTTTATGCAGTAATTCTTAATTTTTCAGGAAATAACTAATAGGAATTGCGTGCAGAAATTTTTCCAAGAAATCGAATGTGAATTTTTCACAGTGTCTGGAGACGCCGTCAGGATTTTTCCTGACGGCGTCACGTCTCCAGACTTGTGAAAATTAGAAATTTCTATTATTTTTGAAAATTAAATTTTGTATAATATCCAGAATTTGTAATTTTCTTAAAAACCTGTAGAAAACCACGATTACATTAACACAATCATCCTATCTTTACTTCTTTTATTGAGTCTAAACCCTAAAAGTTTCGTTGTATATATTATTATCCCATCGATTTTACGCCAGGTGTAGTTGTTTATGTCTTTGATTTACAAGTTATCTTTTATGAGAAGAAGCTTTGGCGTTCTTAGGAGTTTCATTGGACGACTCTTGGATGACGATTTAGCCAGTTATCATATGTTTCTTCTCTATTATTAAGCAAAACCAGGGGAGTACTATTTTCTTTTCCTTTTTTCTTTCCCTTTATTCGTGTTACGGGTACTTTCAAGAACATTGGGACAATGTTCAAAATAAGTGTAGGGGGAAATAAGCCTTTGAAACTATTCCTTTAATTGCCATTTGCTTTATCCTTAAAATGATGTGTAATATATCAAAACATAGCATAAATAGTAATTTTAACCCAAACTTAATATGGTTTATGACACATACCGATGAAAACTGAGTATTATTAGCGTCTTATAGATAGGAATTATATGACTAGCACAAAAATCCTCTAAAATTTCACCCTAAATGTGTGGTTCGCTTTTAGATCTTTAGGAATTCAGGTATTCATTTTTGATACCTAAGATAATTTTACCTTTAAATTTCTCGAGTTAAGGAAAGAGCAATCATATATGTCGCGTTCATGGATTTGTCCGTGCATATGTGGTTTTGTCGCCTTTTCTAGAGCATTGGTATCGGTTAAAATTATATGAGAGTATATCGGTAGTATATTAAATTATAGAACTTGTTTTTGTGATGCATCCTGACACCGCATAGTGAGTATTAGGATTTGCTAAATGATAAGAGGCACTAGGATTAACCCATGTTTTAAACCTGTATTTGTAATTATGGTCACCTCGATCATATAACTATCCCACACCCTTGCCATGCATTCATTTTTAGTGTAGGATCCCCCAAGTACACCTCTCCGAGCCTATCTTTTTTATGATTCTAGTAATTTTCTGGTGGACTCCAGATTTTAATGAAGAGCATTGTTACCCTTAACCAATTGTTACACCCAAATCGCCTTAGCCTTCCTTGTATGTACTCGTTTTTAGTACATTATTGTTTTAACCCAAGTTAATTATTTGAGTACATGATTGTTAAGTCCTTATCCTTGTAAATACAGTTTTAGGATGATTGGGATTCATGGTAGTATTTATTTTGCGGAAGAATGGGGAAGAAAAGTTAAGTCACTACCCTCATATTTGTTCGATAGTCTCCATCTTATGTTGATCCACCTCAATTCGGGTCATTAGTTAGCTTATGTATTGAGTATCAAAAACTCAAGTGTAGGGGTGTGTTTATAAACCCCAAGTTCTGTATTATGTTCAAAAAAATGGAAAAGAAAAAGAAAAGAATTTGATGTAGAGTTTTTTTAGAGTATTGTACATCTTTGTCCGAATGGTCGAGTCTTTGGCTTAGCAACACAATCAGCGTGTACTCTTATGAATAATTAAGTCACCACTTCACCCTAAATTCAGTCA